>JAKSZT010053816.1:2017311-2193318 GCA_026826555.1 Tolypeutes matacus
TTAATCAGTGAAAGAGTTTTTCAAAGTTAAGTTATTTTTTGAAGTGATTAAAAATGTTCAGTGATTTTTGTTTATTATTACTATTAATAATGGCATGAAGAAAATGCTGTAATGGTGGTTGAACTGATGAATGCATAACTATGTGATGGTACTAAATGCCATTGATTGTACACTTTGGATGGATTTTATGCTTTGTAAATATGTATCAATAAAACTGATTAAAAAAATGTTTCGTGAACAATCACTATATCCTACTGGAACCAATTTTATGATTCCTCACAGGTATCTAAATCATGTTACACAAACCCTGACAATTATACAAATATTAGGGAATTATATTACTGATGGGTTGAAACTGGCTCTGTAATAAAACCATTGACAGGTACAGAGTCCAGAATGGCAGCACATGCAAAGTGAAATATTCTACTTTTGACAGAACACAGAGTATATTTACATTTAGTCTTATTTGAGACCTTGCTAAATCAGCTTACCAAAGCTCTTTTACTAGTCCACCAGAATACTATAAATTCAGGTTTCCTATAAATATAGACTAAGACATTTAACAACACAGCATCAGAATAAAGTATTTATATGACATCACATCTGTGGTAGGCTGAAAAATGGACCTCCATAGTATCCACATCCTAATCTCTGGAACCTATGAATATTATATTATATGGCAAAATAGGATTGCACAGAAGTGTGATTAAGTTACAGATATTGAGATGGGGAGATTATCTGGAATTACCCGGATGAGCCCTACATGCAAGCACATATAGGCTTGTAAGCGCGAGGAAGAGGGATATTTGACACATGAGAGGAGAAAGCAATGTGTCTATGGAGGTAGAGACTGGAGTGGTGTGGCCACAAGCCAAGGCATGCCCCAGACAACAGAAGCTGGAAGAGGCAAGGAATGGATTCTCCTGAAGAGCTCCCAGAAGGAGCATGGCCCTTTTGACACCTTGATCCCAGCTCAGTGTAACTTATTTCAGATTTTTGGCCCCCCAAATTGTGAGAGAATAATTTCTGTGGTTTAAGTCAGCAAGTTTTTTATTATTTTTAAATTTTTTATATTTTTTATTAGAGAGGTTGTGAACTTACAAAACAATCATACACGTGTGGAACTCCCATACAACACTCCTCTACCAACACACCACATTGTTGTGGAACATTTGTTACAGATTATTAGATAATATCATCAGACTATTACCACTATGGTTTACAGAGTACATTTGGTATATTTTTCCATACCCTCTGTAACAGTTGGGGAATTTGATGTAATTATGAATTCCAGAAATATAATTGGATCATGCTTGTAAACTGATGTGTTAATCTGGGCATGATTAAGTTATGATTAGGGTGTTGACTAGGCCACGCCCAGTTGAGCCCCACCCCTTGGTGGGTGGGGAATCAACTATAAAAGGCATGGCAAGAACAGTTTTGAGCAGTAGTCTTTTGAGAAGCAGTTTTGATGTTGGAAAGAAGGCTCCAGGAGAAGAGAAGCAAGCCATTCGCCTGATCGTCTACAGCTGACCTTGTGGAGGAAACAGGAGCTAAGCCAGGATAGAAACGCAGCCCTGGGAAGAGAGGAACCCCAGAAGCCTGAACCCTGGCAAACGCCAGCAGCTGTCTTGCTCTAACACGTGGCAATGGACTGTGGTGAGAGAAGAAACTTAACGCTTTATGGCCTGGTATCTGTGGACTTCTACCCCAAATAAATACCCTTTATAAAAACCAACCCATTTTGGTATTTCACATTAGCACCCTTTTGGCTGACTAATACAGAATCCTATTATTTATTAACACAGTACATCTTTAGCATTGATGCAAGAATATTACAGTATTGCTGTTGACTATAGTCCATATGTTACATTAATTGTATTTTTCCCATGCTTCTTCACATTCTTACCACCTTGCAATAGTGATATACATTTGTTCTAGTTCATAGAGGGACATTCTTGTATTTGTAATATTAACCACAATTCTCATCCACTTCTGGGCTCACTATGTTATTCAGTCCCTAGATTATTCTCCAGCTTTATTTCAATTGACATTTACGTCCCTAGACTACCCTTTTCAGCCACAATCCCATTTATAAACCAGCTGCGTTGGTTCTACTCACTATAATGTGTTACCATCAACTCTAACCATTTCCACACTTTTACAGTCAAGTTAATTAAAACTTCTACATACAATAAGTGTCAGTACTTCTCAGCCCTCCTCTTATCTCCTAATAACCAATACTCTAGGTTTTAACACCATGTAGTTCTTTTTTTTTTTAAGATTTATTTTTATTTACTTATTTCTCCCCACTCCCTTGTTGTTTTGCATTTGGTGTGTCTGTTGTATGCTGGTCTTCTTTTTAGGAGACACCAGGAACTGAACCCGGGACCTCCCATATGAGAGGGAGGCACCTAATTGCTTAAGCCACCTCCGCTCCCTGCTTTGTTGTGTCTCTTGTTGTGTCAGCTCGCCATGCCTACTCATCATGTCAGGTTGCTGTCTTGCTCATCTTCTTTAGGAGGCACCAGGAACCAAACCCAGGACCTCCCATGTGGTAGGCAGGACCTCAATCGCTTGAGCCACATCCGCTTCCCTTTAGCACTTTTTCTTTTAAAGATTTATTTTATTTATTTCTGCCCCCCCCATGGTTTTGCACTTGTTGTGTCTGATCATTGTGTGTTCATTTTCTTTTTTTTTTTAGGAGGCACTGGGAACGGAACCCAGGACCTCCCATGTAGGAGGGAAGCGCCTAATCGCTTGAGCCATCTCTGCTCATTTATGCATTTATTCTTCACATTTAGTTCATATTAGTGACACTATGCAATATTTGCTTTTTGTGTCTGGCTTATTTCACGCAACATGATGTCTTCTAGGTTTATCCATGTTATCATATGTGTCCCAATTTTGGAGAGCCATTGTAGCTTAATGGTTGAACACCAGCTTGCCACATACAAGTTCCTGGATTCAATCCCTGGCCCCAGTACCTACAAAAACAAACAAACAAACAAACAAAATAAAACAAAAAAATCTATTTCAATTCTTCTTACAGCAGCATAGTATTCCATTGTACATATATACCACATTTTGTTTATCCATTCATTGGTTGATGGATACTTGGGTTGTTTCCATCTCTTAGCAATCATGACTAACTGTGAACATCGGTGTGCAAATGTCTGTTCACGTCTCAGTTTTCAGTTCTTCTGGATATATTCCTAGTAGAGGAATTGCTGGATCATATGGCAGTTCTATATTTGGCTTCCTGAGAAACTGTCAAAACTGTCTTCCACAGAGGCTGCACCAATTTACAATCCACCAACAGTGAAGGAGTGTTCCTATTTCTCCACATCCTCTTCAGCACTTATTTGTCTTTTTTTTTTTTTTTTTAATAATGGCCATTCTCTGTAGTGTGAGATGATATCTCATTGTTGTTTTGATTTGTATTTCCCTAATAGCTAGTGATATTGAACTTTTTTTCATGTGCTTTTTGTTAACCCACCAAGTTTGTGGTAATTTATTATATCAGTCATTGGAAACTAATATACTCCCTCCCCTAAAATAACAAAAAAATATGGAAAAGATTTAAAGTCTGGAATTGTACATATAACTTCAATCAAGTGTCAGATTCGAATAAAAACATTTTCAGACAAGCAAGTTCTCAAAAAAATTCTCTCTGCACATGCTCTCAGGAAGCTTTTCCTAAACAAGAGAGTAAACCAAGATAGTCCAAAATGAGATCCAGAAAACATGGGATCCAATCCAGAAGATAGGCAAATCTGGGCTAAAAATGAAGAGATTTTCTAGATTGCCAGCCATGCTCCAGCCTAGAAAGCAAGCAGTGCAATTAGAAAAAGCTTGAAACTGATAGATTCCTGATGTGATTAAATTGGTGGAAACTTTTGCTGAGAGGAAGCTGTAGGAAGAATTAGAAAAAGGACACTGAAAACTAAGCAAACAAAACAAAGAAATTAAGGATAGACAAGAAATAAGAAAGAAAACAATCTCACTAGTCTGAAATGTTCAGCTATGAATACCACAATAATGTAAATTCAAGTTTTTGATTTAACCAAAAATTGTAATGTCGGGTATATGGGGAAGGGGTAACTGTGAACTAAATGGTCATTTGCCATAGAGGAAGTCAATAAATAATGTCTAAAATGGATTAATCAAAAGGTAACGGTAGGGGGGCGGATGTGGCCCAAATTGTTGGGCATCCGTCTGCCATATGGAGGGACCTGGGTTCGATTCCCGGGACCTTCCCGGTAAAATAAAAAATATACATATAGAAAGTGCATGGGCTGCCAGGCTCTGTGTGCCGGTGAGCCGCCAGGCCCGGGAGCCATGCAGCAAGATGATGACGTAACAGGAGAGAGACGCAGGGGAGAGACAAGACGAGATGCTCTGAAAGCCAGGAACTGAGGTGGCGCAGGTGGTAGAACACCTCTTTCCTACATCGGAGGTCTCCAGGATCAGAAGACTGGAGGAGGAGGATGAGAAGAGATGGCAGGAAACAGACACAGAGAATTGCCCAGTGAGTGGACACGAAACAGCAAATGGGGAAGGGGGTGTTTAAAATGGATAAAGTAAATAAATAAATCTTTTTTTTAAAAAAAGGTAACGGCATACACAAATTCTCTACAAAAATGGAAATGTGCAAATGCTAGAAAAAACAGCTAAAAGAATTTGAAAGTGATTGCTTTTGGGGAGGACGTCTGAAGGATTGGGGTGGGATAAGGCAGGGAAACACCATTTTTTCTTTTGTTTTTTCTTTTTTTATGTGTTAGAAGTATTTTAGAACTGTTTAACTTATAATGATGTCCACGTTTTACTTTAATTTAAAAAACCATTTAAAAATCATCTATACAACACTCCTCATGCACTCTCTTGAAAGAGAAATTCCAGACTTAACATATGGATAGTGATGTTGCATGGGTTCAATCCAGGTTAACTATTCTTAGAGAACTAAAAATCATTTCCAATCCTGAGCAGACTTTTAAGATAGATTTTATTAGCCTGTGCAATTTGAGCTCTACAGGGGCAGTGTAAAATAACATTTCAGAACCGTCTTAGTTCAACAAAACTTTTATAAATGTCCATAAGACCCTAGCTATCTCTGTTAGATTAAAATCTTGAGGGCAAGGACTATAATTCAGCTTGTGTCTTCACTGTATGGTCCCTAGTAAGCACTCAAGAAGGCTATGAAGAAAGTGAATGCATTTGTATAGTTAGTGGGGAAGACAGTAGTCTCCCTTCACTGTTACTTATGAGCTGTATGAGTATAGATATTATACTTATTCTCACTGAGTTATTTCACTGTTCTTTATTAGCTGTATGCCTACAGATAATATACTTAATCTCACTTGACCTGTTTATTGACAAATACTGAGAAATAATAGATCCTATTTCATAAGAGTTTTTTTTTTTTTTAAGATTTTATTTATTTATTCATTTATCCCCCCCTTGCTGCTTGTGCTCGCTGGATCAGCTAACCACGCCGTGTTGTTGGGCTTGCCTTCACCAGGAGGCCCCGGGAACCGAACCCGGGGTCTCCCATATGTTAAACGGGAGCCCTACTGATTGAGCCACAGCCGCTTCCCTTCATAAGAGTTTTGAAAATTAAATGAGATGATGCACACAAAGTCTTTATCAGAGTCTGACACATAGTCACATAGTAAGCCCTAGATAAATGGTAGTTATTTTTATTTTCAAAGGAGACTCTTGGATTTTTTGCATAAAACCAAATGACTGTAAATGTAAATAATGCTTAAGTATTTACCAATGAGAAAGAAAAGGAGAAGAAATTATCCCCTCCCCGTCAGACACTTTTACATATTATTATTATTATTTTAGGAGGCACAGAGATTGAACCCTGGACCTCATACATAGGAAGCAGGCACTCAACCACTGAGCTACACAGGCTCCCCTACATGTTATTATCTTTAATCCTTAGGGTAATAGTGATTATTTATTATCTCCATTTTAACAGAAAAGGAAAACAAGGCTGAGAGAGGTTCAGTTATATCTCTCAGGTATTCAATATGCACTTACTGAGGAATTACTTAGCATAAAGCTCTATTTTAAACACTGGAAAAACAACCGTGAACAAGATAGATATGGTCCCTGATGAAACTTATATTCTAGCTGGAGAGACAGAAAACATACAGACAATATAGACTGTAGTAAGCATTGTGTAGGAACTAAACAGGATCCTGAAATAGAAAATTATAGGAAGGTTCTTTTTTAAAGGGAAAGTCCAACTCAGAGCTGAAGAATGAAAGTGGGTATGCAGTACAAAGAGTCAAAGGAAGAGAGTTCCAGGCAGAGGGACAAAGCAAAAGAAGCACAAAGGCCTGGCTGCAAGAAAGAGCTTAGAAGCTCTCTGACCATAGCCGTGAACTATGTGGAAAGTGGCTGGAGTTGATGTTATAGAAAAGGGCCATATCATGAGGGCTCTGTAAGGCGTGGTAAAGGGTTTGGATTTTATTCCAAGCATGGGAAGCCATTGTAAGATTGTATGCAAATGTGGGGCATGCGGATTCTTTTTTTTTTTTTTTTTTTTTAAAGATCCCTTTCCTTGCTGGGCGATTGCAATGGGGAGAGGCGATAATAGTAGAAATAGGGAAATCTGTTAAGGAGACTGATGACAGTGGTCTGGGAAGAAATGAAGGGGTCTTGGACGCGAGAAGCGACTTATGAGACATATTTCCGAAATAAAACTATCAGGACTGCATTGAGAGTGTGCAATGGGAGTGTGAAGGATTCATAGGTGCTGGTTAGTGCCGTGTGTCCAAATGAAAAAGACTAAGATGAAAGTAAGGGGGATAAAGAGTTCTATTTTGTGCATGTTCAGTTTGAGATGCCCGTGAGCATCTAAGAGGATGCAGATGTTTCCCGGGGGGCAGTGGGGGAAGTTTTTTTTTTTAGGGCGGGGAAGTAGTAGGGGTTTAGTAAATGGAGGAACACAGAGGGGAAATTGAGAGCTTTCCACTCCATCAAGTTGTTGCTTTTTCTAAGAAACTAAAACATTTACGTTTCTGCGGCCCAGAAGCGTACCTGCAGGAGCCGTCTAAGCTGAAGACCCCTGACTCAATATTTCCTGGGCCCAAAACCCACACCTAAAGTGGCCTAATCACCCCAAATATCGCCGACATCCAAAACGCATCTACGGAAAGTCGGAGGCCACCGCTGGTAGGCCAGCCCGGCCAGCGCTGCATGCTGGGATTTGTAGGCCGACGGTGGACGAGTGATTTGAGCAACCTGCTTGGGTTGTCCGCTGAAGGCTGCGCCTGGTAATTTGACATTAGCGATCGCGAGATTCCATCTGTCATTGCAGAGCGGCTGTTCCAAAACACATTTCAGATCTTGCCTTCTTGCTTGGACATAGGTAGTGATGATGACATTTCATCAGCTGAAGGATAAATCCACAGTTCTTAAAGTGACATTAAAGACTTATTTCATTAAGATTTGGTTCTCGTGTCATCTCTTAACATCTGAATACTATTCTGGACGTTAACTCCAAAACTTGCTTTGGACCACCAAATGGTATTTGAGCCCCTCTCCTCTGTGCTTCCACAGCACTCTCTTACAATTTTCTAATAATTATTATAATCATAGTCACCCTTTCCTGAGTGCTTTCTATGTTCAAGACACAGTCTAAGCGCTTTACACGCATTAGTTTATTAATTCTCACCACAACCATCTGAGACCGTTACTATTATTTCCATTTTGCAATGAGGAAAGATTGGTTTAGAGACGTTATGTAATTTGATAAAGGTCATCCATTTGGAAAGTGAAGGAGCGAGAATTTGACGTAGCACTTTGGGTCTCACTCTGAACGCCAAGCTGAACCGTCAAGCTCTTTACGTCTATCTTTCCCGCACGTACCTACCAGTTCTGGGCGAGCCCAGACAGACCAGAATTTTACTTCACCGTAGGCCCCGCCCCGGGGGCGGGGCTCACGGGAGGACGCAGAGTCCCATGGTGCCTTGCGCCCCCGCGCCGCGATTGGCCCGGCGACTAGGCTCCTTTTTCAAATTGAGGCGCGTAGTCGTTTGATTTTTCGGACTTCGGGTGGCGAGGTTGACTCTGGCTGATCCTGGGCAGCAGCCTCGGTCTGTCAGAGTCCCGGGTGGAGAGCGGAGGTGCCTAGCCGGGTGGGTCTGTTCTCCCCAGTTGCACCAGGACCCGGCAGGGGAAGTGGGCACTGCGGCCCACGCCGTCAGCCTAATCCCTTTGCACTTTGCAGCGCCGGAGCGGAAAGTTATGGCGTCTCAGCCGAATTCCTCCGCGAAGAAGAAAGAGGAGAAAGGGAAGAACATTCAGGTGGTGGTGAGATGCAGGTAGGGCAAGACTGGCAGAATTCGCGGCGCCTGGGCTCCCTCTTGGGCGGTCCGGGGAAAGGGATTTTGTTTGCATTCACTGGGGGTAGCAAACCTTCCTCAGTTTTAAAGTTCCCCGCGTTCTGTTCCATCAAAACGACACCACGTTGCTGAGAGGAGTAAATTAGTGTCTGTTTTTTTTTTTTCCAGGAGAAAATAGGGTGATTGTTATATTTAAACTGCTACTCAGAAGGCGAATTTGATCACCATTCTTAAGTGAAAAGTGCATGCTTATTTTTTAACTAATATCGATAAAGATTTAGGTTCCACTTTTATGTGTTACTCTATGAAGTTTGTCAGTTTGGAGATAAGGCTGCATACCTACTTTGCAGATGTTTTAGCACTTATATTGGGATTTTCATCATCTCCATCATCCATAAAAACGTAAATCATCTGTTGCCTTTAACTATTCTAGAAAGTTTCTTCATCCCTAGGTAACGTCACTGTATTTAAACTTTAAATTTTAAGTTATAAAGTGTATTTATGGTTTTAAAAGATCAAAGAGACAGCTTAAAAACAGTATAGGTATCTGGTTGAGCTGCTGCAATTTGGTGTTTCCGTTCATCTGTGGTTTCTTCATATACTTTTTCCTGGTGAGCCAGTAGGTGAGTGGGGCGGTGTTCAAATCTCCCCGTATTGATTTCCAAATAACTTCATTTTAAAATGAGCAAGTAAAGGAAGAATGCGCCTGTATAAGCTACTGCTTAATTAGAGATTGATTTATTAAAAATTTTAGAGGTCCTGGACAACTTGCTGGTATTTGTTTTAAAATCTGTATGTATAATTATCTGCAACTTTTGTGGAATTCTAAAACTTCTAGTATAAAAAGGTTATTAAAAAGAACTGTATCAACAAACTTTCCTAGGTTATGGCTTACGCAGCTCTGGTGACTTAAACTGTAGGTTTCAAAGATGATAGCTAGGTTTCTATACTAGGTGCCAAAGAGGATATTTGGTGATAACCTTAAGTTTAGCCAGTTTACACTACAGTTTCACTGGAGGGCTGCTGTTAAATAGTTGTTTTGAGGATTTTTTTTTTTCAGCAGCCCATGTTACAAATACAAATTTTAAGATTATTTTGGTTGTGTAAAAAGCTAGGCAATATTATTCTTTCTGTATAGTTTTATTTCCTAATTTGGTTCCTTATTTTATTGTTAAAAAATATCTCGGACCTATAAAAACTTGTAAAGAACAATGTAACAAATATCTGTATACGCACTGCCCAGGTTAAGAAACAAAAGAATCCTTACAGCTTAGAGCCCCTTGTGTACTACTCCTCAACCGCTCGTTTTTCACTTAGAGTTAACCATTATCCTGAACTTGGTGTTTATCATCCCCATTCATTTCAAGCCTTACTTCAGAAGAGATTTCTTTTACTCTATCACCAGTGAAATGTGGTTAGGCATTGTCTGGTATTTACAAGAAGTTTGGTATAGAGATTTTTTTTTTTCTTTTCAGGTTGTCTTCTTTCTAATACCCTTTTGAGTGCACGTATGTCAAGCATTATTTAATAAAGAAGTTATGAATGATAAGGCCTTCAGGGGTTGGCAAACTTTTTAGTAAAGGACCCAGATGGTAAATATCTCTAGGCTTTGCTGGCCACATACCATCTCTGTCACATATTCTTCTGCTTTTTTTTTTAGATTAATTTAATTTATTTATTTCTCCCCACCCCCTCGTTGTCTACACTTGTTGTGTCTGTTCCTCTTCCCCAGAGGCACCGGAAACTGGTAACCAAACCGGGGACCTCCGATGTTGGGAGGGAGGCACCTAATTGCTTGAGCCACCTCCGTTCCCCACTTTGTTGTGCCTCTCATGTTTTTTCTTGTGCCTTTTGTTGCATCATCATGTTGCGTCAGCTTACCCCACCTGCCTGTTGAATCAGCTCGCTGTCTTGCTCATCTTTAGGAGACATTGGGAATCTGCTCCCTGCCTTTGTTGTGTCTCTCATTATGTTTTTTCTTTTTGTGTCTCTTGTTGCGTCAGCTTGCTGTGCCTGCCTGTTGTGCCAGCTTGCTGTGTTCTCCAGGAGGCACAGGGAATCGAACCAGGGACCTCCCATGTGGTAGGCAGGAGCTCAACCACTTGAGCCACATCTACTTCCCAACAAAATAATTCTTATTTTTTGCTAGTAGGGCAAGAACCTGATCTAGTCCACAGGCTAAAGTTTATAGACCTCTATATGATCTAGCAACTGGCTATCTTTCTGATCCCCTGCCAACCCCTTCACCCCCACATATATTGTTTCTTTCAGTCTTTCCTTAATCCATCTACCATGCTTCTATTTCGGGCCTTTGCACCTTCTGTTCTCTCTCCCTGGAAAGCTTTTCTGTCAAAATACCTACATGGCTCGCTCCCTCATTGTTTTAGATTCTGCTTCATATCACCTTATCAGAGACGCCTTTCTTGATCACTCTAAAATTTCATCCATTTATCTTCCCTTATTATCACTTGCTACCCACCAGTCTGCTTTATTTTCTTTTCTAATTTATCACTACCTAATATATTTACTTGTTCATCATTTCATCCTGCTCTTCCTTCAAAACTAGGGTGAAAGCTCCCTGAGGACAGAAACTTGGTTTTGTTTACTGCATATCCCCAAGTGTTAACAACTATATCCCCAGTGTCTAGAACAGTTCCTATCACATAGTAGGTACTTGATGAATATCTTTTGAATGAATGAATTTAGCACTTTTCCACAGAACAGGACTTTTGTTGTTATTTTTTGTAATTGTCAATCTCCCTTCACCATTTGTATACTTTAATTTTTATATTAAAATATATAAACTATAAGAGGCCAACAAATTGTTAGCATGATCAGTGGAAACCTTGCAACTTCTAATTAGAAGTATATGTAGGAAAATAGTAGCTTGGCAGTACTTGTACAGACAGCCCCCAAAGCTCCTCTCTGGGTGTTTTGACAACTTAGGAATATGTGATTGATCTGTGTGAATTTCCTACTCTGTCTTGACAACTAGAGTGATATTCATTAGTGACTTAATCACCTCCAGAGCTTAGGGATGCCAGGAATAATAGGAAAAGCTTTAGTCACATGAGAAAAATTCATCCCACTTGAAACTATTGGCCTCCCTCAGTATAAGTTGGTTCTGAAGGGGAAGTTGAAGTACCTGTCTTAAAGAGTAACTTAGCTTGTCTAGAGATGAGGAGGAAGATAATTTCCTGTTTGGTATTTCCTTCCAAAAATATGTATTCTCAGTGTAAGAAATAGCTCAGTTCAAGAGTAGTTCCCTCCCTTGGTTCAGACATGTGGTAAGAATATAAATATCTTATGGCTGCTACTCTCTGGACTATGGTTCTTTTTAGCTTTCCCATCATTTCTTTTACGATGACATTGATTAAGCATTGTAGTTTAGTAAGTATTTGAGCACCTACTGCATGGTAAGCATAGTAATAGGCTCTGGGATAATAGTAAATTGAAGAGAGTTTCTTTCTCTGTTGATCTGAGGTCTAGTGGGGAACAGCGATGTATAACAAATGATTATAAATGAGGGGATGTTTAGGAGGGTATGTAAAGGGTGCTAAAGAAACATAGAGCAAAAAATTTAATGTGGTCTTGGTAGGGGCAGATTGGGGTGGGAAGAGGCTTAGGGGAGGGGAAGAACTCCCTGAGGAAGTAATCTTTTAAGGTAAGTTGCTCCTTAGTCATCTCAGAAGAATGGGAACTCTTGATCTAGTCTGCTTGGATTAAAACTCAGCTTTGTCATTTACAGGATAACTTTGGGCAATGTAGCCTTTCTGTGCCTTTTTCTTCATTTGAAAAATGGGGCTAATAATAGTACCAACAATAGGACAAAGCAAGTTAATACATGTGAAGCACTTGGAACAGTGAGTACCTGGCACATAGCTAGTACTCAACATATTATTCATTTTTAAAAAATTTTATGCCAGGTTCCCACTTGCAGGTTAGTATTTTGAACACAAATTTGGCATGTTGTTGTTACATCATAATGCAATTTAGACATATTGTAATAGTAGAAATAGGATTCTGAAAAATAAGTTTGGCATACTTTATAAGTTAAATTCTGTTAGCATCTATTCTAAGAAACTGTCAGAATTATAATATTTTATTTATCTTTGAAAATTAAAAAAGAAACAACTAATTTTATTTTTGAGAGTTAAGATCCTTAAAATTGCTGATACTTCAGCAGTATTATTTAATCCCAACAATGTAAAGTAGTCAAGACTTCACTTTGTTCTTGTTTGTCTAATGTACTTAATGAAAATGTCATTGCTAACCTGATAACTAAGAGTTCTCAAATAACTTTGTCTATTTCTTTTCATAGACCATTTAACTTGGCAGAGAGGAAAGCTAACGCCCATTCTGTAGTAGAATGTGATCACGTACGAAAAGAAATTAGTATACGAACTGGAGGATTGGCTGACAAGAGTTCGAGAAAAACATATACTTTTGATATGGTACTTAATTTCTTCTTAAAATGGTGTTACTTCTTAATTATCCATTAATTCAAAGTTTTCTTAGTAGGTATATTACCCCAAAGTTCTTTAATAGGCTACAGTTACAAATTTCTATCGATGCCTTGAATTATCAGATGGTTCTAGTGGGCTGAATGAATTAATATACTAAAAATAAAATTATTAAAATGAGTAATTTTGAGTTATTATTTTTAAGAAAATTTTTATAGAATTATTTTTATTTTTCCCATAGGTTTTTGGAGCATCCACTAAACAAATTGATGTTTACCGAAGTGTTGTATGCCCAATTCTGGATGAAGTTATTATGGGCTATAATTGTACTATTTTTGCGTAAGTGAAACACTATGTTTCAAATTGATGTAAAGGTTTAGATGTATATATTTGGAGTCTTGGGAAGCGGCTGTGGCTCAATCAGTAGGGCTCCCGTTTACCATATGGGAGGCCCCGGGTTCGGTTCCCGGAGCCTCCTGGTGAGGGCGGGCCCGCCTGCACGGCGTGGTTGGCTGACCCGGTGAGCACAAGCAGCAAGGGGGGGATAAATGAATAAATAAATAAAATCTTAAAAAATATATATATATATATATATATATATTTGGAGTCTTTTTTTTTTTTTTTAATTAATTTTTCTTAAACTTTTTATTTTGGAATAATTTCACACTTACAGGACAGTTGCAAAAACTAATACAAACTCCATACAGAGAATTCCAATATACCCTTACCCCCTCTTCCTAGATCAACCAATTTTAACTTTTTGCCACATTTGTGTATCCTTCTATCTATCCATCTATCAGTGTGTTTTTCTATTTATCAATTTTCTAAACATTTGAGAGTAGATTTATACATCATTCTCCTTGAGCACTTAATACTGCCATGTATATTTCCTAAGAATGAAAATATTCACTTATATAACCTCCTTAGGTACAGTTAACAAGTTCAAGAACTTTAACTTTGATAAAAAGCTTTCAGTCTATATTCCAATAGTTTTGTATGTCCCAGTAATGTCTTTTTGGGCCTTCTCTCCTCCATTGTTAGATCCAGTTCAGGATTATGTATTGCATATTATTGTCATTGTCACTGTAGTTGCTTTTTCTTTTTCTTTTTTTAACTGTGGAAATATATATACAACATAAACTTTCCCATTTCAATTATTCCTAAGCATACAATTCAGTGGGATTTATCACTTTCAAAATGTTGTGCCCTCACCACTATCCATTACCAGAACTTTCTCATTACCTGAAACAGAAACCCCTGCCCCATCCCCCCAATAATCTGTAATCTATTTTGTTTATGTGTTTGCATAGTCTAGCTAATTTATATAAATGGAATCATGCACTATCTGTCCCTTTGTGTCTGACTTACTTCACTCAACATACTGTCTTCAAGGTTCATCCATGTAGTGGCTTGTATCAGAATTTCATTCCTTTCTAAGGCTGAATAATATTCCATTGTATGTATATATTTGCTAATACATTCATCTGCTGATAGACATTTGGGTTGCTTCTACCTTTTGTTTATTATGAATAATGCTGCTATGAGCAATAGTATACAAATATCTGTTTGTGTCCCTGCTTCAATTCTTTTGGCTTTATACATGGAAGTTGGATTGCTGGATCATCCGGTAGTTCTATTTTTAACTTTTTGAATAACCATCAAACTGTTTTCCACAGCGGTTACATATTTTACATTCCTACCAGCAATGTATGAGGATTCCTATTTCTCTGCATCCTAGCCAGCACTTATTGTTTTCCATTTTTTAAATAATAGCCATTCTAGTGGGTGCGTAGTGGTATCTCTTGATTTGCATTTCCCTAATGGCTAATGATACTGAGTATCTCTTCATGTGCTTATTGGCTATTTGTGTATCTTCTTTGGAGAAATGTCTGTTCAAGAGTTTGGCTCATATTTTTTATTGAGTTGTCTTTTCAGTGTTGAGTTGTATATTTTTATTGTTTTTGATTTAACACTTTTGTTAATCTTGACAGATATGGCCAAACTGGCACTGGAAAAACCTTTACAATGGAAGGTGAAAGATCCCCTAATGAAGAGTATACCTGGGAGGAGGTATTTATTGTTTATGACAGACTTCTGTCTCTAACATGGCTGAAATTTATCTGAATATTACTTGGTTGAGGGCCTCTGTCTTGAAATAGAAAAGACCAGGGTACCTATGTCAAATATGAATTTAGTTACTGTATAGTAAAATTAATAAGATATGGCTTCTGTTTAAGGTTTAAGAAACATTCAGACTTGGGAGAAAGAGGACCAATATATATGGCACAGAGGGGTCTGTTTGGACAGAATAGCTGAAGCAGAATTTTGTGGGAAAGTGGAGTATGAGGAGAGCTTGAAGGGAAGGGCTTTTATAGTGAGGGAATAATTTTTCAAAAAGTTAGTATAGCAGAGGATAGTGTGGTACTTTATTAATGACAACTTTGACTTTTCAAGAGATTAAGATGGCTATTTAATATAGTAAAATACTTATATTACATTTCACAAAGATCTCCCTCAAATTTGTTTAAATGAGTGTAATGATTGAGTTAATTTTCCAAATTAACATTTAGGTAGAACCTTTTTTTCTAGCAGTTACATGATTGAGGCATTAACTTACTTTACACGTGGAAAATAAAGTTATGGAATTGTAACCATAGAAGATATGGAATAGGCTGAAAACAGTTTCAAAATGTAATGATTCATAATTTTATTAAGGATACTTGGATATTTGAGGGACATCCCTATCGTATGTCAGAATTTAGGAACACTCTTAGATGGGCCATTCCTCTGATTAAAAGTATGGTATTACACGGAACCCACTGGGATTCCAATATTTTGGGTAATCTAAGCACCTCTTAAAATATATGTATATATATATATATATATATATATATAAATAACATTTTTGTAAGCAAATACACATATATGCATATATATTTATATATCATTTTGCAAATGTTTGTATTGTGAGAATTTTGATTTTTACCCACAATAAAAATAAATTAAAAAAAAAAAAAAGTATGGTATTATATTCTCACAAGGAAAAATGGAAAGGATTGTTGAACTTGGCTTTATTAGTAGCTTGGTTCATTTGGTTTCTGTGTAATGCTCAGGTTTGAGATGGCTTCCAGATTTGTGGAAGATAAGAAGAATAATTACTGTTGACTAGAGTGTTATAAATGATTTTGCTTCTCTAACATTAGGTTACTTTATAAATGATTTTGCTTCTCTAACATTAGGTTACTTTTTTTTTTTTCAGTCTTGCTTGGTATACTTATGTTTAAATATACTATAAAGGAAGCTTTTAATACATGTGTTTAACTGCCATGGTAATTGGAATTCGTTTATTTTAGTTCTCATTAATATAATTTCAGGATCCTTTGGCTGGTATAATTCCACGTACTCTTCATCAAATTTTTGAGAAACTTACTGATAATGGTACTGAATTTTCAGTCAAAGTGTCTCTGTTGGAAATATATAATGAAGAACTTTTTGATCTCCTTAATCCAGTTACTGATGTTTCTGAGAGACTACAGATGTTTGATGATCCCCGTAATAAGGTAACTCAGTCTTTGAGAATAAAATGTCTCTAAATTTTAATGTATGATGTTTTGCAAAGTCATTTTACTATTTTAACCAGTCTAATGGTTGTTCTTTTGATATTTGTCAGAGGGGAGTGATAATCAAAGGCTTAGAAGAAATTACAGTACACAACAAAGATGAAGTTTATCAAATTTTGGAGAAGGGGGCAGCAAAAAGGACAACTGCAGCAACTTTGATGAATGCATACTCTAGGTAAGAAAGTCATAGTCTCCTCCCAACCACATCTTTTTAAGAAGAGTTAGGAAGTTGGAAGCAGTTGAATTTTAAGCTACAAAGAGGGAGGTTTGGTAATACGGAGAGTTGTACGGAGTGTACCAGTATTAGAAGAATGTTGAAAGATCAAAGACAAGTTGAACTAGAGCAGAAGTATTGGGCTTTTTTTAAGCAGAAGAATTTTTTCTTTTTCCCAAATGAAATCATACATGGGAGCCCAGTGTTCAGGACAGATTGAAATATGGCTACTGTAGTTGATTTGGGGATGGGATGCTCAGAGAGTTATGTCCTCAGCCTTATGAAGGTGGGTCCCTAAGGTGATACTTTTGTAGAGCCGCTAGGAATACTTAGAAAGAATGTAGTTTGAAAACCACTTGTTTAAATAAAGCTTAGAAGAAGGTCAAATGGCTTCATTTTCAAATGGTTTCATTTTAATGTAGGGAGACAGATGGTCACTAGCAGTGGCTTTAATGAGGAGGAAGGAACATATTGATAACCCTTCTGTGGGATGAATCCCAAATTCTACAAATGCAGTTTACTAAGAAAGGTGTTTCTTTCTTCTGAAAAGGAAGGGATTCTTTGAAGGAAACATCAGAGTGTAATGGGAAAAGCAATGGATTAGGAATTTGATATTTGTGTTTAGTCCCAGCTCTTCAGCTAAGTAAATATGTAACTTGGGCAAATATGTGAATTTATCTGAACATTGGTTCCCTGAGCTAAAAAATGATTGTTAAGTCTAGATGATTTATTTCTTTGGTCTCTTAGAGTTGAAAATTTCTATAAAATGCTGTAACAATTATAATTGTAACTACATAAAAAATGCATGTGTTTAAAGAAAGAAGGAAAATAATGTGAAAGTAGTTAAGATCATGGAATTATGAGTGATTTCAAAATTTTAATTAAATGGCTGTCCAGTAAAATGGAAATTTCCTTCTATGATTGATTTATAACTTAATTTC
This sequence comes from Tolypeutes matacus, assembly GCA_026826555.1. NCBI lineage: Eukaryota > Metazoa > Chordata > Mammalia > Cingulata > Chlamyphoridae > Tolypeutes > Tolypeutes matacus. The sequence continues at coordinate 2,034,910 of JAKSZT010053816.1, forward strand.
ATAATAGAATCTGGAAGAATAGACTGAAGCTGAAGTAAAAGTTTATGTCTCTAAATACCTTTCTCTGAAATATAAAATTCCTTTTATTCCATAAGTTTATAGAATTTAGGACTACTTTTTCCTTTCTTGGATTCCCTTTTTCTTGCATGTAAGTTGTAGCAAAGATCTCTTTTTTGAATGTATATGATAAATAGTAGGAAAAGTTAATTCAGTTTTCCAGAATCAGAATTGATGTCTGTGCTTAATTGCATTAACTCCACAATCTAGTTTAGGAATGGGTAGATGACAGTAGAAAAATATGAGATGAATGTTATAATTTAGATCTATAGTTTATGTTTCTGTTTTCCCTTGTGCCCTTCCCCTTCTCTATAATTTTATTTATTTATCTTTTTAAACAATTTATTGAAGTATATCATTCATGAACATACATAAACTATAAGTGTTCAGTAAACATTGTGAACTTATGAAACAATCATGCATAACATCATACAAGGCTCCCACATATCACCCCACCACAAATACTTTCCGTATAATTTTAAATAATCCTTTTGTTTTTGGAAAAAATGATACTTAATGTAAAATTTTTTTCAAGTAACGTGAAAACTACAAAGAAGAGTTTAAAATTAATGTTTATCCCAGCAACCATCAATGACCATTGTTAACAAACATTGATGTTCACCAGATATCATTGATATAGAAAGAAAAGCTGTCTTTTGTCTATGTACTTTTTGTTTCCCTCAGATATAAGCTAAATCTTAGTATTTAATATTTAACATAAGGTATGATTGTGTTATTACAAACCAAATATATTGTTTAACATATTGTATGATTAAAAAAAAAATTTATATATATCCAGTACATTTAACTGAGAAATGTATGATTTTATTTAACTGTATTTTCTTTTTAGTTTTTAATTGTTTATATTTTCAATTATTAAATGTACAAAATTAAAAAATTAAAAGAAGAATGAAAAAAACCCATAAAATAGACTTTTTAGCACTTTATAGTCTAGCAGTGATTATCTTTTAGTGTTTCAGAATGTTTGCTACTTAGTTTTTCTGCTATTCATGGGAAGGAGTTACGTATTTCTGATGGCATTTTCAAAGAGCAGTTTATTTTCACAACAGTTGAAATGGAAAGGGACTAATCTAATGGCTTGCTTGGTGCTGTTTGAATTTATGGTGATGACATATTTCAAGGGGTTTACTTTAAATAGGAGAATTGATTGCAAACCTTTATAAGTAGTTAGACTCGCAGTCCCCTTCCCGTCTGACACATTCAGGCAACTGCCCTAACAATCACTCCACATTGCGTTTTCAGACGTAATTGATGATTCTGGTTCTTATATCTTGCTGGGCTTTAGGGAGTTTTCAGGTAGTTTTTTATTGAGGTCTCCCCTGTAGAGAGCAGATATGAGAAAGCAAAAACCTAAATATTGTTCTACTTGCTCCCTTGCCTTGTTGATTTAGATCTTCTTTTGCTGTTTTCAATATTTTATTGAAGGCAAATTATGTTTTTCATTATAATGACTGAGCAACTTAATCTTGTTTTCTAGTCGTTCTCACTCAGTTTTCTCTGTTACAATACATATGAAAGAAACTACTATTGATGGAGAGGAGCTTGTTAAAATTGGAAAGTTAAACTTGGTAAGCATCCACCTTCATACCACCGTTTCATTCTTGACCGTCTCATAAAACAGCTTGAAATTTTATACTTTTAGACAATATTTTTTTTTTTTTTTTTTTTTTTTTTTTAAATTTATTTACTTATTCCCCACTGCCCTGCCTTGTTGTTTGGCACTTGCTGTCTGCTCTCTGTGTCCTCTCTGTGTCTGCTCGTCTTCTCCCTAGGAGGCACCGGGAACCTCCTTGTGGGAGAGAGGCGCTTAATCACCTGAGCCACCTCAGCTTCTTGCTCTGCTGTGCCTCTCACTGTGTTTCCTCTGTGTCTCCTTGTTGCATCATCTTGTTGCGTTAGCTTGCTACACCAGTCCATTGTGCCAGCTCACTGTCTTGTTTGTCTTTTCCAGGAGGCACTGGAAACCAAACCTAGAACCTCCCATGCAGTAGGTGGGAGCTCAATCGCTTGAGCCACATCCGCTTCCCTAGACAATATTTTTGAAGTCACTGGGTTATTAGCTTTGTTGTGGGAGAATAAATTTGTTCATTGTAAATAATTTATTTTTTCTGGTTGTTTAACACATTTATAATATGAGAATGAAAGGCTGTTAATTCTCTATTTTAATTTTTTCAATTAAAGGTTGATCTTGCAGGAAGCGAAAACATTGGCCGCTCGGGAGCAGTTGACAAGAGAGCTCGGGAAGCTGGGAATATCAATCAATCTCTGTTGACTTTGGGAAGGGTTATTACTGCTCTTGTAGAAAGAACACCTCATATTCCTTATCGAGAATCTAAACTAACTAGAATCCTCCAGGATTCACTTGGGGGACGTACAAGAACATCTATTATTGCAACAATTTCTCCTGCATCACTCAGTCTTGAGGTAAGCCCTTGAAGAATGTCTGAAAGTATAGTGGCTGTAATTCTTGTTTAGCTACCACATTAGCTAGACATTGCATTTATATGAAGAAGGACACCACTGAAATAACTGTCTTTCTCCCTCCTGGAAGAGTTTTTAACCTTAAAAATCCAGTTACTGAATGGCTTTTTCACTTTTTTTTTCCCCCCTCAGAAAATTGCTGTGGTCATTAGCATTGGGTGGTTTCACGGGATCTGGAGATTTAATTGAGGGTTTTAAAGTGAGTCAAGATGGATGTTAATGCTATAGAGGTTGCTGGAGAGCACTGAAGATGGGGTTGGATGTGTGGAAAGAGATGGGAAGACCAAGCAAAAAAAGATGATAAAATCTCATACTTTATAGCTACTATCTGCTTTATTTTATTTTATTTTATTTTATTTTTAAAGATTTGTTTTATTTCTTTATCTCCCCCCCCCCCATTGTTTGTGTCAGTCTCTGCTCTCTGTGTCCATCTGCTATGTGTTTTCTGTGTCTGCTTGTCTTCTCTTTAGGAAACACCGAGAACCAAACCTGGGACCTCCCATGTGGGAGAGAGACACTCAATCACTTGAGCCACCTCAACTCCTGGTTTGTTGTGTCTCTTATTGTCTTTCCTCTTTGTGTCTGTCTGTTGCATCATGTTGCGTCAGCTCACCTTTTCCAGGAGGCACCGGGAACTGAACCTGGGACTTCCCATGTGGTAGGCAGAAGGAGGCTCAATTGCTTGAGCCACATCTGCTTCCCTACTATCTGCTTTATTTATTTATTTATCTTTTTTACACACATCTCAATTTATTCCAACAAGAATTTTATTTTATTTTATTTTTTTTTTTTAAAGATTTTATTTATTTATTCATTTATCCCCCCCTTGCTGCTTGTGCTCGCTGGGTCAGCTAACCACGCCGTGCGGGCGGGCTTGCCTCCACCAGGAGGCCCTGGGAACCGAACCCGGGGCCTCCCATATGGTAAACGGGAGCCCTACTGATTGAGCCACAGCCGCTTCCCATCCAACAAGAATTTTAAAATGGTATTGCATTTGCTAGTTTCTCACCAGTAACAAATTGTTAATAGCTTGTGATTCTAGGGTAGTGTTAACAGAAATGGCTTGGATCTTATCTACATATTAATTCACATAAGGTTGTTTCATTATCCATTTACAACATTAAAAATTAAATCTTTTAATAAAAACAGATCACGTGTATGTTTCCTCTCAATATCTGTAAAATGAAGGGCTTTTTCTGGTTGATTTTCATCTCTAGTTTTTCAAAATTAACCTCATGGTATGAACCCTCAGGAAGGAACTTCACAGCTAATTGGCCTCTCAAAAGACAGCAATGCCTCATTCAAAATGAGGCTGCTATTTAGGAATATTAATATCCTCATTAGACTTCAATCAACCCCAAGGATGCTTAGTATCTCCATACAGCTGCTCCGATATAGCATTAATAGATACGGCCATTGGCCTATACCCTAACCACCAACTCTCAAGTCCCGACGAAAAGACCCCTACTATCTGCTTTAAATGGAGTAAGAAAAGCTTTAATAGAGTCACTAGCTTCTCCTTTTTTTTTTTTTCTGTCATTGTCTGCTTGTTGTTTTTGCTCATTGTCTGTTTTCTTTGGTGGCACCAGGAACCCAACCTGGGATCTCCCACGTGGGAGGCATGTGTTTAACTGCTTGAGCCACATCTGCTCCCTTCCTTCATTTTTATAAACATCTTTATTATGATATAATTCACATATAAAGTTCACCCCTTTAAAGTGTTACAAGTCACTGGTTTTGGTATATTCACAGAGTTGTGTGATCATCACCACTATCTAATTCCAGAACATTTTCATCACCCCAGAAAGAAACCACATTCCCATTAGCAGTCACTCCCATGCACCCCTCCTCCACTCTTTGGCAACCACTAAGCTATTTTCTGTCTCTATGGATTTGCCTGTTCTGGACATTTAATATAAATCAAATCATACGCTATTTGGTCTTTGTGGCTGCCTTCTTTCACTTAGCATAATATTTTCAAGGTTCATCCATGTTGTAGATTTATCAGTAACTTCATTCCTTTTTTTTTTTTTAAAGAAGGCATCCAGGATTGAACCCAGGACTTGGTACATGGGAAGCAGGCACTCAACCAACTGAGCTATACCCACTCCCCCACATAATGCTCCTTTTTAGAGCCAAATAATATTCCATTGTATAGATATGACATTTTACCCATTCATCAGTTGAGGGACTCACCTGAATTTTAAGACTAGACTGACTACAGGAAAAAAAATTGGGGGTTGAATTATGAGGTTACAGATTCTGAAAATTGAAGAGAAGGAAAAAAAATAAGAATCTTTTGAAAAATTTCCTTTGTCAAGGTTGGCTATAGTAGTCCTGATGGCTAGATTTTTAGACTAGATATTAGCATAAATTATTACTTGTAAGTTATTATATAGTACATTTTGGATAACAGTACTACATTATTTTCAAAGAATCTTCTTTAATTGGCCCTTTCTTTTCATGGCAGGAAACTCTCAGTACCTTGGAATATGCTCATAGAGCAAAGAACATATTGAATAAGCCTGAAGTTAATCAGAAACTCACCAAAAAAGCTCTTATTAAGGTATCTGAATTTTTGTGGAGTAATGTAATCTTGTGTGACAATGAAAATAAGGAACTGAAGTAGATAATTATTAAACAGTTTGTTAAATTACATGTGGTAAGGCTTTTCATCTAGTGATTTAAACTAAATATCTTATGTAAAAAAATTTTTTCTAACCCTAATATGTTGAGTTTACCAGCTCCACCAATTGAGCTGACACCATCAACAAAATTTTCACATTTACAACATTTATTTATTTTCAGCTTTGAGGTATAATTTGCATACCATAATATTGACCTATTATAAGCATGTAATTCAGTAATTTTTAAAAATCAATTTTATTGATGCATATTAATTTTGCATCTGACTTCTTTCACTTAGCATAATGTTTTCAGAGTTCATCCATATTGTAGCAAGTATCAAAACTTCATTTTTATGGCCGAATACTATTACATTGTATGGCGTATTATATGGTAATTTTTAATCCATTCATCAGCTGATGAACTTTTGAGTTTCTTTTGATCTTTGGGCTATTTATTTATTTATTTATTTGTTTGTTTGTTTTTAGGAGGTACCAGGGATTGAACCCCGGACCTCGTACATGGGACACTGAGATACAACCACTCCCCCCTTTTGGCTATTATGAGTAATGCTGCTATGAACATTTGTGTACAAATTTTTGAAGGAACACATGCTTTCAGTTCTCTTGGGTATATACCTAAAAGTGGAATTGTTGGATTATGTGGTAACTCTGTCTTTTTGAGGACCTGCCAAACTATTTTCCACAGTGCTGCTCCATTTTACAATCCCACCAGCAATATGTGCGGTTTCTCTAGATCCTCCCTAAAACTTGTAATCCCACTCCCCCCCCTTTTTTTTAAATTATAGCCATACTAGTGGGTGTAAAGTGGAGGTTTTTCATTGTAGTTTTGCATATCCTTAATGACTAATGATGTTGAGCCATTTCCACATACAAATGGAAAAAAACACGTTTTTCCCATTTGTGTATATTTGGAGAAGTGTCTATTCAAGTCTTTTGCCCTTTTTAAATGGTTTTATTAATGTGTATTTTTTATCAGTGAATTGTAAGAGTTCTTTTTATACTCTCGTTACTAAACCTTTATCAGATACATGATTGATAAATATTTTCTTCCATTCTGTGGATTGTCTTTGCATTTTCTTGACAGTGTCCTTTATAGCACAAAAGATTTTAATTTTGTTGAAGTCTAGGTTATCTTCTTTTTCCTTTTATTTCTTGAGCTTTTGATGTTATATCTAAGGAATGATAGGCTTTCAGTCTTTCACCATTAAGTATTATGTTAGCTGTGGGTTTTTCATTGATGCTCATGCTTTTATCATAAAAGGATGCTGAATTTTGTTAAATGCTTTTTCTTAGTCTATTGAGATGATCATGTGGATTTTTCCTTCATTCTATTAATATAGTATCTTACATGGATAGGTTTTTTTTTTTTTTTTTTAAGATTTTATTTATTTATTCATTTATGCCCCCCTTGCTGCTTGTGCTCTCTGGGTCAGCTAACCACGCTGTGTGGGCGGGCTCGCCTTCCTGTAATAAATTCCACATAGTGGTCATGGGGTATTGTCCTGTTTTCATACTTCTGGATTTGGTTTTCTGGTATGTGTTTTTTCCCCTTTATCTTCATAAAAGATTTTGGTTTGTTATTTTCTTGTGATGTCCTTGTAGAATGATGTGAGAAATGTTTCTTCCTCTTCTATTTTTTGGAAACATTTATGAAGGATTAATGTTATTTCTTTAAGCGTTTGGTAGAATTCATTGGAGAAGCTAGCTAGTCCTGGGCTTTTCTATGGCAAATTTTTTTATTACTAATTCAGTATCTTCACTTGTTAAAGGTTATTGAGATCTTATGTCTTCTTGAGTAAGTATTGGAGGTTTGTATCTTTCTAGGAATTTTTCCATTTCTTCTAGGTGTTCTAATTTGTTAGTAAACAATCATTCAAAGTATTTTCTTATCCATTTCATTTTAGTAAGGTCACTAGTAATGTACCCTCTTTCAGTCCTGATTTTAGTATTTTGATTCTTCCTTTTTTTTTCTTGGTCAGTCAGCTAAAGGTTTTTCATTTTGTTGAACTTTTCAAAGAACCAATTTTTGGTTTTGCTGATTTTCTTTATTTTTCTATTCCCTATTTTGTCATTTCTGCTCCAATCTTTATTATTTCCCTTCTTCTTGCTTTCGGTTTAGTTTGCTTACCTTTTTTCAGTTTTTAAAGTGAAAGGTTAGGTTTTGAAATTTGAGATCTTTTTTAATACAGGCAGTCCCAGGTATAAATTTCCCTCTGAGCATTACTTTTGCTGCATCAGATAAGTTTTGATATATTGTGTTTTTTTTTTTTTTTTTTTTTTTAAGATTTTATTTATTTATTCATTTATCCCCCCCTTGCTGCTTGTGCTCACTGGGTCAGCCAACCACGCCGTGCGGGCGGGCTTGCCTTCACCAGGAGGCCCCGGGAACCGAACCCAGGGCCTCCCATATGGTAAACGGGAGCCCTACTGATTGAGCCACAGCCGCTTCCCTGATATATTGTGTTTTGATTTTCATTCATCTCAAAGTATTTTCTAATTTCCCCTGTGATTTCTTTAGCCTATTGGTTATTTAGGAGTATGTTCTCTAATTTCTGCATATTTGTGAATTTCCCAAATTTCCTTCTGTTACTGGTATCTAATTTTATTTTGTTATAGTTGGAGAACATACTTTTCATGATTTCAGTCCCTTTAAATTTATTGAGACTTGTTTCATGGCCTATCATATAGTCTGTCCTCAAGATTGTGCACTTGAGAAGAATGTGTTCTGCTATTGGTGGTGGAGTGTTCTATATACAGATGTTAGGTCTAGTTGGTTTATAGTGTTCAAATCTATTTCCTTTTTTACCTGTCTAGTTGTTCTATCCATTCTAAAGTGGGTTTGAAGTATCTAAATATAATTGACTTAGAACTCTGTGTTTAGGTACTTGTATATTTGTAACTGATGTATCTTTTTGATGGATTGATACTTTTATAATTATAAAATGTTCTTTGTCACTAGTAATAATTTTTATCTAATATATATTTTGTATGATAACAATATAGCCCACCCAAAGCTCTATCTTGGTATTTCTTTTTCCATTTTTATACTTTTAGCCTATTTATGTGTTTGTATTTATAGTTTATATCATATATACAGATTATAGATGAATCATATTTTTCATCCATTTGCCACTCCCTGCCTTTTAATTTCAGAGGTTAACCCATTTACATCTAATGTAGTTAATATAGAGTAGGATTTATGTCTGCCATAATGCATTTGTTTCCTATATGCCCTATGTTTTTGTTCCACAGTTCCTCCAGTACTGCCTTCTTTTGTGTTAAATAGATATTTTCTAGAGTATCATTTAAATTCCCTTGCTGTTTCTTTAATTGTATTTTTTTTTCTTGCAGTACTTTTAATTTGTCACCCCACTACCTTCTGGCCTACCTGATTTCTGATGATAAATCAGCTATTAATCTTATGAGTTGCTTCTTTTTTGCTACTTTAAAGTCTATCTATTGACCTATCTTCAAGTCATTCCCAGAAATCCTACAAATTTATTTTCAAATTATTATTTTGTCATAATATTTGCATTTATCAATTTATCATATATTAAAGTAAATTATTATCTTGACAAATTAGTGATAACCTAATCAAATTCAAATAAAACTGTTTTATTTATTATTGTTATGTCCAATTAGTTTACTCTATAACAAGGTGTAATCATGTTCTGGTTGCAGCTCATTTTGCAATGTTTTGATATATTTATAGGTCACAATATATCTTTTCCCTTTTATAATTTATTTGTGGAAGTAACTATATTATTTGTCCTGTAGAGTTTTCCTGTAGTATCTTTGATTTGTTCTTATGTTCTCTGTATATTCTATAAATACAGAGGCTTGATTAGAGTGCAGTTTTATTTTAATGTTTTTAGCAAGACTAAACTACTTCATAGAAGGTGGTGTCCTTCCATCAGGAAGAATGTGACATCTGATTCTGTCTTTTTGTGAGCAATTGATGATGTTCAATGACTTGATCCATTAGTTCATTAAGTATTGCAAAATGGTAATATTCTAATTTATTTTGATTTTTTTTCATTGGTAAGCTGGACTAGCTCTATAAAGCAGAACTGTCTTTTTGTTCCCCAGGGGTATAGTTCTTATAGGAAAGGCAAGACAAATGCCAGTTTTCAGAATAATTAATTAGTTCCCTAGCCTTTTTAGTGTCATTATAAACTCATGATTGTACCATATCTGTGTTTCAAATTATTGCAGTTATTATTCTCTTTGGTGTCCGTTCAGATTTTCTCATTTTTGGCCTGTAGGTGCTTCAGGTTGGCTCCTGCATCCTTTTCACTATCCTTGTTAGGTTCTGTTAGCTTCCTTTCTATCTTTTTTGTCCGATGTTCCAAGTCCATCTTGAATATTTCCTGTCCTATTTCTAGGATATATTTCTCTAAGGAATCTTGGTTCATTTATTTTTTATTTATTTTTTTTTTACCGGGAGGTCCGGGGGATCGAACCTGGGTCCCTCCATATGGGAGACGGACGCCCAACCAATTGAGCCACATCCGACCCCCTCTTGGTTCATTTAGTATGAAGTGCTATTTGGAGACCAAATTAGGTTTTTTTTTTTTTTTAATTAACACATATTAACTCATATTTTTATAGTAAATGAATTTAAAGGAGCTTTGAAAGCTGTTGAAAGATTTTATTTCTAAACAGATTAATTATGATTGAAAAGTATGGTTATAACTTTTTGTCATACTTTATTATGTTTTAAAGAACATCGAAAGGCTAATTTTGTTTTATTTGTGGCATATCCTCCCCAAACTGAATGGAAAAAAGTTGTGTTAAATTGACACCTACAACATTCCTCTTGCGTAGGAGTATACAGAAGAGATAGAACGCTTGAAACGAGATCTTGCTGCAGCACGTGAAAAAAATGGAGTGTACATTTCTGAAGAAAATTTTAGGTAAGCCCTTGTTTACCTAAAGATTTTAGAATTATTTTTAATAATTTAGAATAGGCATTTCTGATAATAGGCTATTTGAGGAAAAATTTACTTATGTGGCTCTAAGTAAAATCTTTATACCTAGAGTGTGCCTTCTACAGATTCTTTTTGTTTTGACCATAACAAGTAGCTTTCAAACTTGTCTTAAACGTCTTTTAACTTTTTGTTTTTAAATAATTATAGATTCACATGAAATTACAGACAGTAAAGAGAAGTACCATGTATTTTTCTTCATCCCATTTCTCCCAATGATTACCTCTTATGTAACTACAGTAAAATATAAAAACAAGAAATTGATAGTGGTACAATTTGTGTAAAGTTCTATGCCATTTTATCATGTTAGATTTGTGTAACCCCCACTGTAATCAAGAAACAGAACTATTCTATCACCACTAAGTTCTCCCTGATGCTATGCCTTTAGAGTCACACCTATTCTTCTTCCCATGATGATCCTTAACTCCTGGCAACCACTAATCAGTTCACTTTTTAAAGCTTTGAAGTAGTTTGTTCACATTAGTTTGTTGTTTTATATGTAAAAACGACACTAATAATAGAGAAATGAAGGGTAGAAGACAAGTGATATGCTAAGGATTCTAACTTGAAAATTCCTGATTGTATTTATCCTTTGAAGATATTAGGAAGAATGAATTTCACAGGGCATATTTTTTATTAATAATGATAAAGGGTATTTAGATCTAATTGATTTTAACCAAAAGCATTTTAGTATAATCTTTTACTGAACTTCTTTATAGATGTTCTATTACATGATCACTCTAACAGTATATAAATCATTTGATAAACTCAGTATTTTCCGTGTTATTTCCAATTGTCATAATGTGGTATACCCTCCTGAGTGGTTCATATGCTAACTTTACAAATGTTCAGTTTTATATTATATCAGCATCACAGGTTATTAGATAATTCTCCTTTTATTTTGCTTTGTTTTGTTTCTGAAAACAAGTTTCATTTACAAGTTTAAATATATTACATAACATTAAAAATGAAGTGGGGAAAAAAACAACCCTGAAACCAACTTTGTTTCTTCACATGGTATTGGGCAGCTATTGCTAATAAAATGCAAGCTCTATGCATTTTAACTATGTGACCATCAGTTTGAAATTTGTTTCCTTGTTAAAAGTTTAATTTGAACACAAGGTTGGCCTCACATTCTGGTGGCTCTTCATTTGAACAGCCCTTAGCTAGGATATTATGTCTGCGCAAAAAGAACAAAGACCTTGGTAGCACGCCAGATGTCCTATCACCTCATTAGAGGGAAGGTAGTCTGTCTAAGCTCTGCCCACCTGGTCAGGTTGGAGACACCAAGGGATCTTTCGTTTGCTACCAAAAGGTTCCCCTCTTGTGGTACTGCTGCTGTGGCTGCTTACCCCATCTTTTTCAGCTCTACTGAGGGTTTGTCAGGTGGTGACATTGTCTCAGAGCAGGGAACTCTGCAGAGGGAGAGTTCAGGTGCTTCTGCTCAAGCATAGCCACCCGTCATCTTGGGGCTCTGGGCTTGGCTGAAATATCATGTTATTGCTTTGTTTTAGGCTGGACACTACCAGGCATCTACTGCATTGCATGAAAGAGTTTCACTAATCCAAGTTAAAAGCAGACCCCAAATGGCTACATTATACAAACTGTGAGGTTTTTAAACTTGTTACAAGAGACAGAAAGGAAATTTCTATTCATTGAAAGGAAATCCTCCCATAAGCTTCAGTGAGCCACAAGCACTTAAAACCCATGAACCTTGAGCTGGTTGTCCTTAGCCAGTCCAATTTCTAAAGGAACTGGCAAATGTTCTTGTGCTAGCCACCCTATAGCTCAATCACCTTTTCATATTCTGGATGCTCAATTCCAGTACTATTGCAGGTAAATTACTTCTTTTTTTTTTTTTTTTAAAGATTTTATTTATTTATTCATTTATCCCCGCCTTGCTGCTTGTGCTTGCTGGGTCAGCTAACCACGCCGTGTGGGCGGGCTTGCCTTCACCAGGAGGCCCCAGGAACCGAACCCGGGGCCTCCCATATGGTAAACGGGAGCCCTACTGATTGAGCCACAGCCGCTTCCCGGTAAATTACTTCTTAAACACTTTCACTTTTTAAAATCTTTTTATCGTAATCATAAGTGATCCCTTGGACAGCCATTTCTCTGTTGAACTCTTATTTGGTTATAATCCTCAGTCTCAGCAGGAAGCAGGTTCATTACCCAAATGGGTCAAAAGAGTAGAGGTTCTGGATAGCAGACATATGGTATAATTTTTTTTCCTCAGTGGAAATGGCCTGCAGAAGGCAGTGGGAATGGAGCCTTGGGAAGGGAGGAGGCTTGAGAGGGAGGCTGCTGAGTCCTTGGTGGCAGCTTAGTGACTGGGGTTCCTTTTTTTTTTTTTAAGGAGGTACCGGGGATTGAGCCTGGGACCTCATACATGGGAAGCAGGCACTGAAACCACTGAGCTATACTCAATCACTCCCTCCTTTTAATTTTTTTAATTTTTTTAATTTTTTTATTTTTTTATTTTTTTATTTTTTTCCTTCTTAAGATTTTATTTATTTATTCATTCATCCCCCCCTTGCTGCTTGTGCTTGCTGGGTCAGCCAACCACGCAGTGCAAGCGGGCGGGCCTGCCTTTACCAGGAGGCCCCGGGAACCGAACCCGGGCCTCCCATATGGTAAACGGGAGCCCCACTGATTGAGCCACAGCCGCTTCCCTCCTTTTTATTTTTTTAAACATTTATTTGTTTATTTATTTATCACCCCCCCTCCATTGTTTTGCACTTCCTCTCTGCTCTCTGTGTGTTCTTCTGTGTCTGCTTGTCTTCTTTTAGGTGGCACTGGGAACTGATACTGGAACCTTTCAGAATGGGAGAGAGACGCTCAATCTCTTGCGCCACCTCAGCTCCCTGGTCTGCTGCATGTCTTATTGTCTCTTCTCTGTGTCTCTTTTTGTTGCGTCACCTTGCTGTGCCAGCTTTCCGCTCAGGCCAACACTCCGCATGGGCCAGTACTCCTGCGCAGCCCAGCACTCTGCTCAGGCCAGCTCCCTGCGCGGGCCAGCTTGCCTTTCATCAGGAGGCCATGGTACTTGAACCCTGGACCTCTCATAGAATAGATGGGAGCCCAGTTGCTTGAGCCACATCCCTTTCCCCTTTTATTCTTTTTTTTTTTTTTCTCCAAAGATTTTATTTATTTATTTATTTATCCCCCCTTGCTGCTTGTGCTTGCTGTGTCCATTTGCTGTGCGTTTTTCTGTGTCTGCTTGTCTCCCTTTGTTGGGTCGTCCTGCTGCATCAGCTCACCGCACCGTGCGAGCTGGCTTCCCTTCACCAGGAGGCCCTGGGAATCGAACCCGGGGCCTCCCATATGGTAAACGGGAGTCCTATTGATTGAGCCACATCCGCTTCCCCCCTTTTATTCTTTATTGCTATTTCATAGCCCATACCAGTTGTCAAAAATTATTTGGTAAATTTGAAGTTAATCTCAAACTTGATTTTTTTTCTTTATAAATTGATTTATATTTACATTTTATAAAAATGTAATCATACAATATATTACACAATATATTTAGTTAATAATAACAAACTCATGCAGTATTTGTCCTTTTGTGTCTGGCTTGCTTCACTCAACATAATGTTCTCCAGGTTCATCCATGTGGTCATATGCTTTATGACTTCATTTCTTCTTACAGCTGCATAATAACCCATTGTGTGAATATACCCAGTTTGTTTATCCATTCATCGGTTGATAGACCCCTGGGCTGTCTCCAGCTTTTGGTAGATGTGATTAACGCCGCTATGAACATCGGTGTGCAGATGTCTGTGTCACTGCTCTCAGTTTTTCCGGGTATATACCCAGTAGTGGTATTGCAGGATCATGTGGCAGGTCTATATTCAACTTCTTTAGGAACTGCCAAACAGTCTTCCACAATGACTGTACCATTCTGTATTGCCAACAGTAGTGAATAAGTGTTCCTATCTCTCCATATCCTCTCCAACACTTGTTTTTCTCTGTCTTTTTAATAGTGACCATTGTAACAGGTGTGAAATGATATCTCATTGTGGTTTTGATTTGCATTTCTCTAATAATTAGTGATGTTAAACATTTTTTCATGTGTTTTTTTGCCATTTGTATTTCTTCTTTGGACAAATGTCTATTTAAGTCTTTGGCCCATTTTTCAATTGGGTTGTCTTTTTATTGTTGGGTTGTAACATCTCATTATATATCATGGATATTAATCCCTTTATCAGGCATGTGATTTCCAAATATTTTCTCCCATTAACTTGGCTGCCTTTTCACCCTTTTGGCAAAGTCCTGTGAGGTGCAAAAGTGTTTAATTTTGAGGAGGTCCCACTTATCTATTTTTTCTTCTGTTGCATCTGCTTTGGGTGTAAGGTCCAAGAAACCACCAACTCCCACGAGGTCGTTACGATGTTTCCCTACATTTTCTTCTAGTAGTTTTATTGTCTTGGCTTTTATATTTAGGTCTTTGATCCAATTTGAGTTGATTCTTGTATAGGGAGTGAGATAGGGGTCTTCCTTCATTCATTTAGTTATAAATACCCAGTTCTCTCAGCACCATTTGATGAAGAGACTGTTTTGTTCTGATAACACGGACTTGGAAGGTTTATCAAAAATCAGTTGACCATAAAAAAAATAAAAAAATAAAAAAAAAATAATAAAAAAAGAAAAAATAAATAAAAAATAAAAATAAAAAAAAAAATAAATAAATAAAAAATAAAACAACAAACAAACAAACAAAAAATCAGTTGACCATAGAGGTGAGGGTTTACTTCTGGACTCTCAATTCTGTTCCACTGATCGATGTGTCTGTCTATATGCCAGTGCCACGGTGTTTTGACCACTGTAGCTTTGTAATATGTTTCAAGGTCAGGCAGTGAAATTCTTCCCATGTCACTCTTCTTTTCTGGAATGCTTTTGGCTATTCGGGTGCACTTTCCATTCCAAATGAATTTGGTAATTGCCTTTTCTATCTCTGTAAAGTAGACTGTTGGGATTTGTTTGTTTTTTAGGTACCGGGAGCTGAGGAATGAACCCGGGACCTTGTATGTGAGAAGCCATCGCTCAACTACTGAGCCACATTGGCTTCTCTGAGTTGGTATTTTCGTTTGTTGCTTGTTGTTTGTTTTTATATTTTCAGGAGGTACCAGGAACCAAACCTGGGACCTCCCATGTGGGAGGTGGGTACTCAACCGCTTGAGCCACATCTGCTCCCAGGCTGTTGGAATTTTGATTGGTATTGCATTGAATCTATAAGTAAGTTTGGGTAGGATTGATGTCTTCACAATGTTTAGTCTTCCAATCCATGAACATGGAATGTCTTTCCATTTGTTTAGGTCTTCCTTCATTTCTGTTATTGTTTTGTAGTTTTCTGCAAATAGGTCCTAAACATCTTTGGTTAAATTGATTCCTAGGTATTTGAGTCTTTTTGTTCCTATTTTAAATGGAATTTCCTCCCTGATTTCCTCCTCAGATTGTTCGGTACTAGGGTACAAAAACATTACTGATTTTTGCGTGTTGATGTTGTATCTTGCCACTTTGATGGACTCATTTATTAGCTCAAGTAGCTTTGTTGTAGACAAAATATAGGATCAAGTCATCTGCAAATAGTAAGATTTTTACTTCCTCTTTTCCTATTTGGATGCCTTTTTTTTTTCCTTGTCTAATTGCTCTAGGTAGAACTTCTAGTGCAATATTGAATAACAGTGGTGACAGTGGGTGTGTTGGTCAGCTGATGCAAAATACCAGAAATCTGCTGGCTTTTATAAAGGGTATGTATTTGGGGTAGAAGCTTACAGTTACCAGGCCATAAAGCATAAGTTACTTCCCTCACCAAAGTCTTTTGCCATATGCTGGAGCAAGATGGCTGCCAACGTTCAGCCTTCCTCTTCCTCTTAAGGCTTGATGGTCCCAGCTTCTTTCAGTATCAGCTGTAAGTTGGGATAAGTCTCGTCTCTCTCCTGGGGCTCGTTTCTCTCAGGGCTCAGCTGCTCTGCTCTCTCTCATGTGTTTACTTCCCAGGCTCCAGCTCAAAACTCCAACCTCCCTTCTCTGTGGGTGGGGTTTCTCTGTGAGTCCCCACCCACCAAGGGGGCAGGGACTCAACTTCCTACTGACATGGCCCAATCAAAGTCTCAATCATTATTTAATCAAGTAAAACTGAAACCTCTGAATCCAATATAATCTAATATGCCCAGAGGAGCAGACCAGTTTACAAACATAATCCAGTATCTACTTTTGCACTTCATAAACAATATCGAAGTGCTACAGTGGGCATCCTTGTTTTGTTCCCAATCTTAGAGGGAAAGCTTCAACCTTTCCCCATTGTGTACAATTTGGCTGTGGGTTTTTCATATATGGTTTTTTTTTTTTTTTTTTTGTATGCCTTTATCATATTGAGGAATTTTCCTTCTATTCCTATCTTTTGAAGTGTTTTTTTTTTTTTTTTTTTTTAAAGATTTCATTTATTTATTCATTTATCCCCCCATGCTGCTTGTGCTCGCTGGGTCAGCTAACCACGCCGTGGGGGCGGGCTTGCCTTCACCAGGAGGCCCCGGGACCGAACCCGGGGCCTCCCATATGGTAAACGGAGCCCTACTGATTGAGCCACAGCCGCTTCCCCTTTTGAAGTGTTTTTATCAAGAAAGGATGCTGGACTTTTGTTGAATGCCTTTTCTGCATTGATTAAGATGATAGTGTGGTTTTTTTCTTTCAATTTGTTAATGCAGTGTATGGCATTGATTGATTTTCTTATATTTACATACCAGGAATAAATCCCACCTGGTCCTGATGTATAAGTGTTTTGATATACTGTTGGATTCTATTTGCAAGTTATTTTTTTGAGAATTTTTGCATCTCTTTTCATTAGATTGGTCTGGAATGTTTTTTTCTTGTAGTGTCTTTATCTGGATTGGTATCAGGGCAATGTTGGCTTCATAAAATGTATTGGGTAATTTTCCCTCCTCTTTAAATTTTTGGAAGCGTTTAAACAATATTGGTGTTAATTCTTTTCAAAATTCCCAGTAGAATTCACCTGTGAAGCCATCTGGTCCTGGTCTTTTCTTTTTTGGGAGACGGATTCAATCTTTTTAAATGTGATTGGTTTCTTGTATTTCTTGTAATGTTAGTGTAGTTGTTTGTGCTTTTCTAGGAATTTGTCCATTTCATCTAGGTTGTCTCCCTTGTTGGCATGCAGTTTCTCACAATATCCTCTTACGATCCTTTCTATTTCTGTGGTGTCGGTTGTAACTTTCCCCAAACCTGGGACGTCCCATGTGGGAAGCAGGTACCCAACTGCTTGAGCCACATTCACTCCCTCGTTCTTCTCTTTTAGTATAGGTGTTTAGGGCTATAAATTTTCCACTCAAGATTGACTTCGCTGCATCCCATACATTTTGATAAGTTGTGTTCTCGTTTTCATTTGTCTCAATATATTTACTGATTTCACTTGTAATTTCTTCTTTTGCCCACTGATTATTTAGGAGTGTGTTGTTGAGCCTCCACACATTTGCAAATTTACTTTTTTCCTGTCTATTATTGATTTCCAGTTTCATTCCATTATGATCCAAGAAGGTCTTTTGTATAATTTCAATCCGTTTATTGAGAGCTGCATTGTGCTCTAACATGTGATCTATCCAGGAGAAGATCGAGGGGCACTTGAGAAGAATGTATAACCCCCTGAGTTTGGGTGTAACATTCTGTATATGTCTCTTACTTCTAACTTGTTTATCATATTCAAGTTCTCTGTTTCCTTGCTGGAAATTTATTGCATCTTGTTAATTAGTTATCTCAAATTCTGCAGTCTCTTCTGGGGCTTTGATATATTCTTTTTCTTGGACCATGTCTTCTATGTTTTTTAGTATGTCTTGTAATATTTTGCTGATATATAGGCACCTGATTAGAATGGTAGTTTACTCAGATGCTCAGTTTCTCTCTTTTGTAGGGATTTAGTGGCAGGAGGCTGTGTGTTACTGCTGTTTTTTGATTCTTGGTTCAACCTGGGTCTTTAGGATTGTCCCTGTTAGTTGCTGAAAACTGGACTCTGGACTCAGTAATGGATTGCAGAACTTCCTAGGGCCTTGGGAAGGGACACTATAATGGGTGGGAAAAGCCTCTATTATTTACTTTCAATTTTCTCACATGCACTTACTTGGTCTGCCAGCAGATGGCGCTCTTTGACAGCCCTCTCAGTTCTACGCCTAGTCTTATAGTATGTTGCAACAGGTACAGGATCAATGTGATAGAGGCTCCTGACTGAAGGCTAAGACCCTTGTACTTCAATCTTTCTCATAGACAGTTCTCCTACCTTTGCTGGCAGCCCCCTCTCCTTTCTTGGGTAGGAAATAATTCCGTTCCCCTCTGTATCCTCAACAATCAGTCCAGTTTAGTATAGAGGGAGGTTGGGAGGGTAGGATCTCATTAGTCTGGTAATTCTTTAGTTCAGAGCTGGCCCCCAAGGCAAATGATGGCGTGGCCCTACCAAGCCTGGAAGGACTTGTGGGACACAGCAGACCAAATCTGTGGGTCATAAGCTGGGTCAGCCTTAGGCTGTGTCCCTCTCTCTCCCCTTGCCTGGGGTGGTGGATCTGTGGAGTCCCCTTTGTCTGTAGCCAGCCCAGAAGCCAGCCAATTATAAAGTGTCTTAGTATGTAGGAGGGTTCCTCCAGTAGCAGCTGCTGATTTCAACTTACAGTTTTGCAGTCGTGACTCTTCTCCTTTGTTTCTCTTTCTCCTGGGCAGTGTCCTAAACCCTAGAAGATTTTCTTTCCAGGTCATTTCAGCCTGTCCTATAGCTCTTTTTCTGGAAGAGAAGAGTCCCATGTCTTGTCCACCATCTTCCTGGAAGTCTTCATTCACTTCTTAAACTTGATTATTTGTTCTTTTTTTGTTTCTTTATTTATTTGTAGTTTTGAGATATTATCCACAGTAAACATAATCATTGTTTTTTGATTTTTGACTTTACAACTGTTCCTATTTCTACCACTTTCATCTTATTTTTTAAATATTTTAATTCTTATTTAATAAATACTTTGGTATCAGCTGTTTTTGGTTGATAGCAATCCCAACTTAAACTGTCTTTAAAAAGCAGGGGGGCGGGGGCAGATGTGGCTCAAATGGTTGGGCGTCCGTCTGCCATATGGAGGGACCTGGGTTCGATCCCCGGGACCTCCCGGTAAAATAAAAAATATATGTATAGAAGGCGCATGGGCTGCCAGGCTCTGTGTGCCGGTGAGCCGCCAGGCCCCCGGAGCCACGCAGCAAGATGATGACCATGCAGCAAGATGATGATGTAACAGGAGAGAGACGTAGGGGAGAGACAAGACGAGATGCTCTGAAAGCTCTGAAAACCAGGAACCGAGGTGGCACAGGTGGCAGAACACCTCTCTCCTACATCGGAGGTCTCCAGGATCGAATCCTGGTGAAGACTGGAGAAGGAGGATGAGAAGAGATGGCAGGAAACAGACACAGAGAATTGCCCAGTAAATGGACACAAAACAGCAAATGAGGAAGGGCGGTTTAAAATGGATAAAGTAAATAAATAAATCTTTAAAAAAAAAAAAAAAAGCAAGGGGATTTATTGGTCTTAAGTGTGGAAAGTCCAGAGCATCACTTTGAAATAGCTTCAAAGTTGTTTGATCTAATAACTTAAAAATTCAGTTTCTATCCCATCCATTCTATCTTGAATGTTGACTTTATCCTAGGGCTGACTCTTACTCAAGGATAATGGACAGCAGCAGCTATTTCATAGGAGACATTTGTGTCCAATGATGATGAGAGGCTGCCTGTCCTTTAACCATCAAAACCTTTTAGAGGAATATCACTTATTGATTAGTTTAAGCCTGTGTTGTATCCATATATGATCCAATAACTGGGTTGAGGTTTCCCTCATAGTCTTGAGCTAGTCAGGCTTGGGCCCTGGATCTGCAGATGAGGTCAGGCAAATAGCTTGGGTGCAACATGGTTACGGAGAGGTCATTTCCTTTGATTTGCTAATGTATTATCCTCTGCTATTAGTTGTTAAATGTTAAACTGTGTGGGATGCTTATCTCGTTTTCTTATCTTGTTGCCCATTTTGTTGACTATTTTTAGATTAAGAAATTATTTTTAGTTTGTCAATCCCATGATTGAAAAGGCAATATCTGCTCTATAATATACAAGAGACATAATCTGGAACAAAGTTCTTTCTGAAAAAGCTTTTGGAGTTATTGTACTCTTACATCAGAGAATGACCAGAAAAGCTGTTGCCAACATTTAAAACTGGTGTAACACTTTACCACAAGCTCAATAATGGACATTTTAAAGCTATATCAAAACAATCTTATGTGTGGAATAACAGTGATGCATTACTTCTTATACATTCAATATAAGAAAAACATTTGAAACATCCCCTTTTATATAAAAGAACCATTTCCCAAAAAAAAGCTGATATAATTAATCAAAAGACCAATAAAGAGCTGATATAATTAATCAAAAGTTAATTGTAAATAGTAGTTATGAAGGAACCTCTGAAACTTGCTAATGCTTAAGAAATCAGAGATCCATTAATGTGATTCTGGTAGATCTGTGAGCTTTGTGCTTGAGAAGCATCTCTCTGAGTGTTTTTTTTTTGTTTTGTTTTGTTTTGTTTTGTTTTAAGGGCATCAGCTCACTGTCTTCTTTAGGAGGCACCGGGAACCTCTGCTCCCTGCTTTGTTGTGTCTTTCATTATGTTTTTTTTTCTTGTGTCTCTTATATCAGCTTGCCACGCCTGCTCATTGTGCCAGCTCGCTGTCTTCTTTAGGAGGCACTGGGATCCAAACCAGCGACCTCCCATGTGGTAGGCGGGAGCCCAGTTGCCTGAGCCACGTTCGCTTCCCTCTGAGTTTTTATTCTACTCTTTACA
Source organism: Tolypeutes matacus (assembly GCA_026826555.1). NCBI lineage: Eukaryota > Metazoa > Chordata > Mammalia > Cingulata > Chlamyphoridae > Tolypeutes > Tolypeutes matacus. The sequence continues at coordinate 2,055,966 of JAKSZT010053816.1, forward strand.
TGACTTCTTTGACTTTATCTTTTAATATATCTGTTGAATTTTGTTTCTGTCGCATCTTTAACTTCTAAAAAGTTGTTCTCTGTCATTCTGCCACTTCATTGTGTTTTTTTTTACTATCGTGCTTTTCTTTTACAGATACAGTATATTCCTTATCTCTGAAAAACTTTTTTTTTTTTTTTAGGTACTGAGGCCAAGGATTACATCAGCAATCCTGAGCTGATGCTTTTTTTCCATTTGTTTGCTTGTTTTTTTTTTTTTTGTTTGTTTTTCAGGAGGCACCCGGGACCTCCCATGTGGGAAGTAGGCGCTCAACTGCTTGAGCCACATCTACTCCCTGAAAAACTTTTAATGTTGAAGTTTTCTTTTTCTTTCTTTCCTTGGAATCCTTTTTTTCCTGTTTGTTTTGATGCCTTTCTTGTATGTTTGTTTTGCTCAAGTATCTGGCAATGTTTGTCTGGTAGATGAAATAGATTGGAAGCTTTGTGCCATGGGTGTTGCTTATGGACCTTATGGGTTCACTGTAATGTGAAAAAGTGATGGCCTGGGTATTAAGTTTGGGGTTCCATTAAATATCTTTGTTGAACTTTTCTTTCAGTCTTTCCCCAGTTTTCTGCTTGGAGATTATTCTGGCTGCAAATATTCTCAGATTAGAGTGGGTATAGTAGCTGTGGGTCCCCTATTCAGTATGTAAGTTTTTTACTTAATTCTCTAATTTCCAGGCCTAAATCTTATTCCGCCCTGCATTGTGTCTAGTGAAATTGGAGATTCCACTGTAGTTTATCTGGACCAGTGGATCTCAGTGAAGACAATTTTGGCCCCATCTAGAACCGCACTCCCCCTCTCCCTCCCCTGTATATTTGGTAATGCATATATTTATTTTTTTTATTTAATTGAAGTATGTCATTCATACATGAACATACATAAATAGTAAGTATATAGTAAAAGTTTTGAACTTAAAAAACAAGCATACAGGGGTCCCATACATCACCCCACCACCAACACCTTGCATTGTTATGAAACATTTGTTACAAATTATGAAAGAATATCATCAAAATACTACTAACTATAATCCATATCTTACATTTGGTGTATCCCCCCTGCCAACTCACCCTAATATTTTTTTAAATATATTTTTATTACAGAAGTTGTGAATTTACAAAACAATCATGCATATGTGCAGAATTCCCATATAACACTCCTTCACCAACACACTACAACGTGGTGAAACATTTGTTATAGATTATGAGGTAATATCATCAGACTATTACCATTAACCGTGGTCCATATGGTACATTTAGCACACTTTTTCCATATCCCCCCATTATCAACACAGTACATCTTTGGCATTGATGCAAGAATATTACAGTATTGCTGTTTTGTTTTGTTTTTTTTTTTTACCAGGAGGTCCGGGGGGATCGAACCCAGGTCCCTCCATATGGGAGACGGATGCCCAACCAGTTGAGCCACCTCTGACCCCTACAGTATTGCTGTTAACCACAGTCCATAATTCACACCACTTGTATTTTTCTCATGCTTCTCCACATTCCCACCACCCAAATAGTGACATACATCCATTCTAGCTCACAGAAGGGTACTCTTGTATCTGTACAATCAACCATAATTCTCATCCACCTCTGGGTTCACTGTATTATTCAGTCTGTAGATTATTCTCCAGCTTTCTTTCAATTGACATTTACATCCCTAGACTACCCTAATCCCATTTATTTATCTATTTATTTATTTATTTATTTATTTATTTATTTATTTATTTATTTATTTATTTATTTTTACCAGGAGATCCCGGGGATCGAACCCGGGTCCCTCCATATGGGAGACGGACGCCCAACCAGTTGAGCCACATCCGACCCCTCCTAATCCCATTTATAAACTAGCTTCTACTCACTATAATGTGTTACCATCAACTCTATCCATTTCCACACTTTTACAGTCAAGTTAATTAAAACTTCTATATACATTAAGCATCAGTAGTCATTCTCAACCCTTCTCTTATCTCCTAATAACCTATACTCTAGGTTTTAACTCCATGCATTTATTCTTCATATGTAGTTCTTATTAATGGATGATGCAATATTTGTCCTTTTGTGTCTCGCTTACTTCACGTAGCATAATGTTTTCAAGATTCAACCATGTTATCATATTTTTCCCAATTTCATTTCTTCTTACAGCAGCATAGTATCCCATCGTATGTATATACCACATTTTTTTAAAACATTTTTTTAAACTTTATTTTGTACATTTAATAATTGAAAATATAAACAATTAAAAACTAAAAAGTAAAAACAGATGAATAAATATATACATTTCTCAATTAAATGTAATGGATACATATAAATTTTTTTTTTTTTAATCAAACAATATGTTACACAATTTATTTGGTTCATAGTAACACATTCATACATTATATGTCCTTGTGTGTCTGGCTTGCTTCACTCAACATAATGTCCTCCAGGTTAATCCATGTTGTCACATGCTTTATGACTTCATTTCTTCTTACAGCTGCATAATATTCTATCGTGTGAATAGACCACAGTTTGTTTATCCATTCATCTGTTGACGGACACCTGGGTTGTTTCCACCTTTTGGCAGTGGTGAATAATGTTGCTATGAACATCCGTGTGCAGATGTCTGTTCGTGTCACTGCTCTCAGTTCTTCTGAGTATATACCCAGTAGTGGTATTGCAGGGTCACATGGCAAGTCTATATTCAACTTCTTTAGGAACTGCCAAACAGTCCTCCATAGTGGTTGTACCATCCTGCATTCCTCTCCAACACTTGTAGTTCTCTGTCTTTTTAATAGTGGCCATTCGGATAGGTGTGAAATGATACCTCATTGTAGTTTTGATTTGCATTTCCCTAATCATGAGTGATGTTGAGCATTTCTTCATGTGTTTTTTTTTTTTTGCCATTTGTATTTCTTCTTTGGAGAAATGTCGATTCAAGTCTTTGGCCCATTTTTTTAATTGGGTAGTTTGTCTTTTTATTGTTGAGTTGTAACATCTCTTTATATATCCTGGATATTAAACCCTTATCAGATATGTGATTTCCAAATATTTTTTCCCATTGAGTTGGCTGCCTTTTCACCCTTCTGACAAAGTCCTGTGAGCTGCAAAAGTGTTTAATTTTGAGGAGGTCCCATTTATCTACTTTTTCTTTTGTAGCACGTGCTTTGGGTGTAAGGTCCAAGAAACCACCACCTACTACAAGGTCTTGAAGATGTTTTCCTACATTTTCTTCTAGTAGTTTTATGGTCCTGGCTTTTATATTTAGATCTTTGATCCATTTTGAGTTGATTCTTGTATAGGGGGTGAGATAGAGGTCCTCTTTTATTCTTTTGGTTATAGATATGCAGTTCTCCCAACACCATTTGTTGAAGAGACTGTTTTTTTCCCATCAGCGTGGGCTTGGTAGGTTTGTCAAAAACCAGTTGACTGTATAGGTGAGGGTTTATTTCTGGATTCTCGATTCTATTCCACTGATCGATATGTCTATCTTTATGCCAGTACCATGCTGTTTTGACCACTGTAGCTTTGTAAAATGTTTCAAGGTCAGGCAGTGAAATTCCTCCCACATTGCTCTTCTTTTTTAGAATACTTTTGGCTATTCGGGTGCACTTACCCTTCCAGATGAATTTGGTAATTGCCTTCTCTAATTCTGTAAAGTAAGCTGATGGGATTTTGATTGGTATTGCATTGAATCTATAAATCAGTTTGGGCAAGATTGACCTCTTCACGATATTTATTCTTCCAATCCATGAACACGGAATGTCTTTCCGTTTGTTTAGGTCTTTTTAAATTTCTTTTAGCATTGTTTTGTAGTTTTCTGCATATAGGTGCTGTACTTCCTTGGTTAAATTAACTCCTACGTATTTGAGTCTTTTTGTTGCTATTGAAAATGGAATTTTCCTCCTGATTTCCTCCTCAGATTGTTCAGTACTAGTGTACAAAAACATTACTGATTTTTGTGTGTTGATCTTATATCCTGCCACTTTGCTGAAATCATTTATTAATTCAAGTAGCTTTTTTGTGGATACTTCAGGATTTTCTGAATACAGGATCATGTCATCCGCAAACAGTGAGAGTTTTACTTCCTCTTTTCCTATTTGGACACCTTTAATTTTTTTGTCTTGTCTAATTGCTCTTGCTAGAACTTCTAGTACAATGTTGAATAACAGTGGTGACAGTGGGCATCCTTGTCTTGTTCCTGATCTTAGGGGGAAAGCTTTCAACCTTTCCCCATTGAGTATGATGTTGGTTGTGGGTTTTTCATATATGCCTTTTATCATATTGAGGAATTTTCCTTTTATTCCTATCTTTTGAAGTATTTTTATCAAAAAAAGGATGTTGGATTTTGTTGAATGCCTTTTCTGCATCTATTGAGATGATCATGTTTTTTTTTTTCCTTCAATTTGTTAATGTGGTGTATTACATTGATTGATTTTCCTATGTTGAACCAGCCTTGCATGCCAGGCATAAATCCCACTTCTTCGTGATGTATAAGTCTTTTGATATGGTGTTGGATTCGATTTGCAAGTATTTTGTTGAGAATTTTTGCATCTATGTTCATGAGAAAGATTGGTCTATAATTTTCTTTTCTTGTGGAATCTTTATCTGGCTTTGGTATTAGGGTGATGTTGGCTTCATAAAATGTGTTGGGTAATTTTCCCTCCTCTTCAATTTTTTGGAAGTGTTTAAACAGGATTGGTGTTAATTCTTTTAGAAATGCTTGGTAGAATTCACCTGTGAAGCCATCTGTTCCTGGACTTTTCTTTGGTGGGAGATTTTTGATGACGGATTCAATCTCCTTAATTGTGATTGGTTTGTTAAGTTCTTATATTTCTTGTTGTGTCAGTGTAGGTTGGTTATGAGTTTCTAGAAATTTGTCCATTTCGTCCAGGTTGTCTAGTTTGTTGGCATATAGTTTCTCATAATATCCTCTTATGATCCTTTTTATTTCTGTGAGGTCATTTGTAATTTCCCCCCTTTCATTTCTGATTGTATTTATTTTCATCTTCTCTCTTTTTTTTCTTTGTTAGTCTAGCGAGGGGTTTGTCAATTTTATTGATCTTTCAAAGAACCAGCTTTTGGTTTTGGTTTTGTTGATTTCTCTCTATTGCTTTTCTGTTCTCATTTTCATTTATTTCCGCTCTAATCTTTATTATTTCTTTCCTTCTTTTTGCTTTGGGATTGGTTTGCTGTTCTTTTTCTAGTTTCTCAAGTTGTTCATTTAAATCTTTGAGTTTAGCTCTTTCTTGTTTCTTAATATAGGCATTTAGGGCTATAAATTTCCCTCTCAAGACTGCCTTTGCTGTATCCCATAAGTTTTTTTTTTTTTTTTTTTTTTTTTAAAGATTTTATTTATTTATTCATTTATCCCCCCCTTGCTGCTTGTGCTCACTGGGTCAGCCAACCACGCCGTGCGGGCGGGCTTGCCCTCACCAGGAGGCCCCGGGAACCGAACCCAGGGCCTCCCACATGGTAAACGGGAGCCCCACTGATTGAGCCACAGCCGCTTCCCCCCATAAGTTTTGATACGTTGTGATCTCATTTTCATTTGTCTCAATATAGTTACTGATTTCACTTGCAATTTCTTCTTTGACCCACTGAATATTTAGGAGTGTGTTGTTTATTCTCCACACATTTGCAAATTTACTTTTTTTTTTCTGTTATTGATTTCTAGTTTCATTCCATTATGATCTGAGAAGGTGCTTTGTATAATTTCAAACTTTTTATATTTATTGAGAGCTGTATTGTGACCTAACATGTGGTCTATCCTGGAGAAAGATCCATGGGCACTTGAGAAGAATGTATAACACACTGAGTTTGGATGCAGTGTTCTGTATATGTCTGTTAGGTCTAACTTGTTTATCATATTGTTCAAGTTCTCTGTTTCCTTGTTGATCTTCTGTCTAGTTGTTCTATCTAATGATGTGAGAGGGGTGTTGAAGTCTCCGACGATTATTGTAGAAATGTCTATTTCTCCTTTCAGTTTTGCCAGAGTTTGTCTCATATATTTTGGGGCACCCTGGTTAGGTGCGTGGATATTTATGACTGTTATATCTTCCTGGAGGATCGTCCCTTTTATTAGTATATAATGGCCTTACACATCTCTTATCACTTTTTTGCAATTGAAGTCTGTTTTGTCTGATATTAGTATAGCTACCCCTGCTCTTTTCTGTTTACTATTCGCGTGGAGTATCTTTTTCCAACCTTTTACTTTCAGCCGGTTTGTATCCTTGGGTCTGAGGTGAGTTTCTTGTAAGCAGCATATGGATGGCTCATGTTTTTTTTCCATTCTGTCAGCCTGTATCTTTTGATTGGGGAATTTAATCCATTCACATTCAATGATATTACTGAAAATGCACTATTTATTTCCTCCATTGTATTCTTTGGTTTTCATATGTCATCTTGTTTTTGTCTCTCTTTTTTCTCTTTTGGTTATCCTTTCTGCTTTTCTTTCTTCTATACTCTCCTCCAAGCCTCTCTCTCCTGTCTTTTTCTTTCCGGGTCTAAGGCTTCCTTTAATATTTCCTGCAAAGGTGGATTCTTTTTTGCAAACTCTCTTAGTTTCTGTTTGTTTGTGAATACTTTATATTCACCTTCATATTTGAAGGACGGTTTTGCTGGATAAAGAATTCTCGGCTGGCAGTTTTTCTCTTTCAGTTTCCTAAGTGTATCATACCACTGTCTTCTCGCCTCCATGGTTTCTGAAGAGAAATCTGCACTATGTCTTACTGGACATCCTTTGTACGTGATCGTTTGCTTCTCTCTTGCTGCTCTGAAAATTTTCTCTTTTATCTTTGACATTTGACATTCTGAATAATATGTGTCTTGGCGTAGGTCTATTTGGATTTATTCTTATTAGGGTACGGTGTGCTTCTTGGACATGTAAGTTCATTTCTTTCGTGAGAGTTGGGAAATTTTCAGCTATTATTTCCTCAAATACTCTTTCTGCCCCTTTTCCTTTCTCTTCTCCTTCTGGAACTCCCATGACAGGTATGTTCTTGCGTTTTGTGTTGTCATTCAGCTCTCTGAGCCCCTGCTCAATTTTTTCCATTCTTTTCTCTCTCTGTTCTTTTCTCTCTTCAATTTTAGCTGCTCTGTGTTCAGTATCACTTATTCTTTCTTCTATCATTTCGAGTCAGCTGTTGTATGCTTCAAATGTATTTTTGACTTCACCTATTATGTCTTTCATTCCCATGAACTCCGTTACTTTTCTGTTCAGTGTTTCAAATTCTTCTTTGCATTCGCTCAATGACTTCTTGATGTTATTGTTCTCTTTAACTATATATTCTCTTTCATCTCATTAATTTGATTTTGGAAATGTATGCTCATCTCACTGATTAGTTTTCTCAAATTCTGCATCTCTTCTGGGACTTTGCTATATTCCTTTTCTTGGGCCATGTCTTCTATTTTCTTAGTATGGCTCGTAATCTTTTGCTGGTGCTTAGGCATCTGGTTAGTTTGTATTTTACTTTGATGCTCTATCTCTTTCTCTTTTATGGGGTTTTAGTGGCAGGAGGCTGAGTTACCACAGCTCTTTGATTTTTGGCTCAACCTTGATTGTTAGGATTGTTCTGCTGGCTGCTCAAAACTGGGCAGTGGACCCAGTATTTGGTTGTAGAGTCGTTTCCTAGGGCCTTGGGCAGGGAGGCTATAGAGGCCAGGAAAAGCCTCTCTTACTTATTAATTTTCTTATGTGCACTTCCTTGGTCTGCCAGGAGATGGCGCTCGTTGGCAGCTCTCAATTCAATGCCTGGTCGGAGCATATTTGTTGTGACACAGGCCAGATCAATATGATAGAGCTTCCTGTCTGGGGGCTAAGAGCCCTGTGATTCAAACTTTCTGAGACAGTTCTCCAGACTTCTCTTGTAGCGTCCCCCTTTTCCCAGCTAGGAAATATTTCCACTCCCTTCTGAATCTTCAACAATCAGTCCCTGTTAGTAGAGGAGGAGACTGGGAGGTTTGTATATTTTTAGCCTCTTGCAGGCTCCAAGGCAAACAACGGCGCAGCCCCACCTGGCCTGGAAGGGCTTTTGGGACAGGACCAAACCCAGGAGTCAAAAGCAGGATCAGCTCCAGGCTCTCTCTCCCCTCTCCCGTGGAGTCCTCAACATTTAGTCCAGGCTAGAAGAGAGGGAGGTTGGGAGGGTCGGATTTCTCCAGTCCTTTCTAGGCTCCCAGGGCAAACCGCCGTGTGGAACGGTCCGTGGGGCTCTGCAGCCCACATTTCAGGTCAGAACCTGAGTCAGCCTAAGGCTGTGTCCCTCTCTCTCCCATTCCCGGGAGTGGCAGATCCCTGAAGCCCCCTTTGCCTGTGGTCGCAGGCCCAGAGGCCCGAGAATTCTGAAGAGTGTTGGGGAGGGTGCAGGCAGTAGCAGAAGGTGCTACTTGCAACTCACGGTTCTGTTGTTGCGATTTCCCTCTTCTGTCCCTCTCTCCTCTGGGTGGTATGCAGCCTACACCTTCTGTCCTAAACCCTAGAAGATCTTTTTCGGGGCTGTTTTAGCTTGTCCTCTAGCTATTTTTCTGGAGAAGATATTCCCGTGTCTTACTAGTCCTCCATCTTCCCGGAAGTTGACTTCATTTCTTTTTATAGCTGCATAATATTCCATCGTGTGAATAGACCACATTTTGTTTATCCACTCATTGGTGGACGGACATTTGGGTTGTTTCCATCTTCTGGCAATTGTGAATAACACCACTATGAACATCGGTGTGCATATGTCTGTTCGCGTCTCATTTTTCAGTTCTCCTGGATATGTTCCTAGTAGAGGAATTGCTGGATCATATGGCAGTTCTATATTTAGCTTCCTGCAAAACCACCAAACTCTTCCACAGAGGCTGCACCAATTTACAATTCCACCAACAGTGAAGGAATGTTCATATTTTTCCACATCCTCTCCAGCACTTACTGTTTTCTGTTGTTGTTTTAGTAACGGCCATTCTGTGCAGTGTGAGATGATATCTCATGGTCGTTTTGATTTGCGTTTCCCTAATAGCTAGTGATGTGGAACATTTTTTCAAGTGCTTTTTGGCCATTTATATTTCCTCTTTGGAGAAATGTCTATTTTAAATCTTTTGTCCATTTTTCAATTGGATTGCTTGTTCTTTTATTGTTGAGTTGTATGACCTCTTTTATAGAATGGAAATCAAACCCTTATCAGTTATGTGGATTCCAAATATTTTCTACCATTGAATGGGCCTTTTCACCTTCTTGGCCTAGTCCTTTGAATCACAAAAGTATTTAAGTTTAAGGAGGTCCCATTTATCCATATTTTCTTTTGTTTCTTGTGCTTTCGGTGTAAGGTTTAAAATGTACCACCTACCACCATTCTTAAAGATGTTTTCCTACATTTTCTTCAAGGAACTTCATGGCTCTAGCTTTTATATTTAGGTCTTTGATCCATTTTGAGGTAATTTTTTTGATAACGTGTGAGATAAGGGTCTTCTTTCTTTCTTTTGTATATGGTATCCAGTTCTCCCAGCATCATCTGTTGAATAGACTATTCTGCCCCAGCTGGGTGGGTTTGAGAAGCTTATCAAAAATCACTTGACCACAGACGTGAAGGTTTGTTTCTGAACCATCAGTTAGGTTCCATTGGTCTATGTGTCTTTCTTTATGGCAGTACCATGCTGGTTTTACCACTGTAGCTACGTAAGATGATTTAAAGTCCAGAAGTGAGAGTCCTCCAACTTTACTTTTCCTTTTTAAGATGTTTCTGGCTATTCGGGGCCCCTTATCCTTTCAAATAAATTTGATAATTGTGTTTTCCATTTGTTTAAAAAGTGCTGCTGGAATTTTTATTGGAATTGTGGCAATGCATATTTTTTTATTGTCTTGACTGCAGGATGGTGCCAATGGCATCTTGTGGGTTGAGGCCAAGGGGTGCTGTTAAACATCCTGTAATGCAAAGGACTGCCCCACAAAAATCACTTATCTGGTTCAAAATATAAATAGTGCTGAAGCTGAGAAACCCTGCTCTAGAGAATTAACCTTTGGTCTCATTCGGGTTTATTTGGTTGTGTGATGCGATGTTGGTGTGTGTGTATTCAGGGATGGGGGGTAGTAGTGGAGTATTGTAATACTCTGTGTACATAGTTTGATTCACTCTTTCTATTTTTAGCCCACCCTTTTCCCCCTGACTCCTACACTTGATGCTTTCAAGTCCCAAGCCTTTTTATGATTCTGTGAGGGCATTTTTATACTCCATATATCTATTATAGACACTTAGGTTGCATCCCCTATCTCTGCTCTGTTAAGTGAGTTTAGGTCTCTATCAGTTTTCCAGCTTCTCAAGTGTGATAAAAACACACTTTTTCCTTCTTAGTTAAGGGAATCTCAGTTTTAGAATGGAGGTCAAAAGGATATACCATTTATAAAAGAAGAGCAAGGAATACATTTCTTCTTTGCAATTTATGTTTATTGCTCACTGACACTTAGGTGTCATTATTTAGATAGTGATAAATGGTGAGGCTGAGTTTGTAACTCCCACAATTGTATTAGAATAAATTTTATAGGAATTAGGAAATAAATATTAATTGTTAAACTCATATTAAATTTTATTTTAGAGCCATGAATGGAAAACTAACTGTTCAAGAAGAACAGATTGTAGAATTCATTGAAAAAATTGGTGCCATTGAGGAGGAGCTAAATAGGGTAAGCATCCAAAACAATATTCAATGTTATATAAAAAGCAAATTTTAAAAGAAAACTTCAGAATGTGAGGAACTTTAATATTTTTCATTGATTTTTTTTTTTTCCTTGATGACCCTTATACTAAAAGTTGTGTTATAATTTTACTATCATCAATGGTAATAAAGAAGCTACCTATTTTGATACTTAATGCAACATTGCAGGAAATTAACTGAATTGTGTGATTTTGTTGGGAAAATTATAAAATAGTGAATACTGAGACATTTTCATTAACATGTTTATCAGATGAGGGAATGCATGTTAGAAGAAACTGAATGTTAAATAAAAGTAAAACTAGCTAAGTAGAGACATCTCTTCCTTTGGTGCCATCTTCACATTAACATAACACTTTTATATCCAAATCCATGGACAGTGTTGGAGGGGACCTTAAGAATTAACTACACTAGACCTATTATTTAATCTCAAAGTTTTGACTGAATTTACAGGAAGAAAGCAGATGCCATATAAAATGTGCTAACCTATCTGGTATCTTGTTATAATTTTTGCATGGAAATATTTAATTTGTTCAGTTCTTTTAATATAAATCAGGTATAGCCTGGTGTCTCACCAACCAGTTCAGCATTTTTTAATTCTTAAAAGAAAGTCTAATGTGTTATATTTAGGTTACAGAGTTGTTTATGGATAACAAAAGTGAACTTGACCAATGTAAATGTGACCTGCAAAATAAGACACAGGAACTTGAAACCACTCAAAAAAATTTGCAAGAAACTAAATTACAGCTTGTTAAGGAAGAATATATCACATCAGCTTTGGAAAGTACTGAAGAGAAACTTCATGATGCCGCCAGCAGGGTTTGTCCTTTGTCGTGATTTTGTACTTGTATTAAAGAAATTAGAGAATGGGTAGAAGTAACTCTCTTTGCTTAAGCATTAATTAGGAGATTCTATTTATTTATCCCAAATGAAATTTCTGTCCATTTAAAAATTATTATTTTACTATTTCATCCAAATTTTTCTTATTGGAGATCATGACTTAAGAATAACCACCCCTAAAGTTTTGAAATGGAACATGACTTTAACATACTTTGTAGACATTTAGAATAATGATGTTGCGGTGCTTTTTTCCTGTGGTCGTGATTGAAACTAATCAGTCATTAAGAATTTTAGTGCCTTCTAATGGTGGAAGATGTTGGAAGTATTTAATTTTATACTAGCTGTACTTTTAAGAAAATAGTAAAACATAATAGAAAAAAAAATTATGAGGAAGCTTAATTACAGTAGGTTGGCAAAATCAGTTTTCCTTGCCTAGATGGCTTGGGGAGGAGGAAATAAGCATGACTAGACACCTGGGTAAATTAGCATGAGATGAAGAAATTTTTTTCTGATAAAATATCTAAAACTTATTAGTTCTCATCAGGAAAATTCTTATGTAGCACAGATATTTTCATTAGATTGTTTTTATCATATTTATCTTTTGGACATTTATTTTTAAAAACCACCTATAGTTGCTTAACACAGTTGAAGAAACAACAAAAGATGTATATGGACTCCATTCCAAACTGGATCGTAAGAAGGCAATTGATCAACACAATGCAGAGGCTCAGGATATTTTTGGCAAAAACCTGAATTGTCTGTTTAATAATATGGAGGAATTAATTAAGGATGGAAGCTTAAAACAAAAGGCCATGCTAGAAGTTCACAAGACCTTGTTTGGTAAGGGCAAGCATTTCTAATGTAGTCTTTTTGTGTTTAGTGTGAGGCTAATTTCAAAACTTAAAATTTAATAGCTAAAAAATTTAGGTGGCAATGTCACCCATCACCCCAACACACATACCATTTGTTCAGCCAGGGGTTAGTGGTTTTTTGTTGTTGTTGTTGTTGTTGTTGTTTTTGTTTTGTTTTGTACTGGGGATTGAACCTGAAACCTCATACATGGGAAGCAGGCACTCAACCACTGAGCTACACCTGCTTTCCCCTAGGGGTTAATGTTTTTATTACCTTTGAATTAAAACAAATCTTTGCTGGTTTCTTTTCTTAAGTAAGTTATGCTTATTAAGCAGCAACTAAGTGTATAAGCTTTAGAAGTAAAAGTACCCTTTAGCCCTAATCCTGACTCATTCCCCACAGGTATTACTGTTAAATTTCTTGAGTTTCCTTCTAGAAATCTTTTATGTGTAATCATTATTCTGCAACTTTTTTTGAAATTTGAGAATGTGTCTCTTGAAGGTTGGTCTATAAGGTTACAAATGTACGTCTATCATTTATTTTTAACTAGTCTATTGTTATCTCCCTTTATTATGAAGGTATTTTCCTCATTATAGTAAATTTGGGAGATGCAGAAATGTAAAAATAAGAAACACCTAGAATCTAGATACACTAAGCCAACTACTATAAATTTTATATTTGGACTTCTAATGTCTCTTTTCTGCTATAAACTTTTACCTACCATTATATTTACTAAATGTTATTTTTTGTTTGAAGATTAATTTTTAAATATTCTGATTCTTGGTTTACTGTGTGTTATAATTATGAATCAGGTGTACTTACAACTTTGCTAAGTGCTTACAGAATACTGTAGAACATTTATAATGTGTTTTGTTTATTTATTTATTTTTTGCTTGGTAGAATTTCTTTGTATTTTGACAGTCACAAGACCATTCTTGTTGAACGTTTATTGAGCTCTAACAATGTGATAGGTGCCACACACAACATGAGACACAGTACCTGCCCAGTGGGTTTACAATCTAATCTAAGGACATGAATCATTTTGTAATGTCACCATGAGTCTGCTGTTCATGAAAATGAGGTATTAACTGCACTGGTTGGTGCAGGAAGTGTCTATGGAATCACTGACTTTTTAATGCAGGTTTTTCTATGCAAGTAGGCACGGTTGCTCATATTACTTACTCTCTATAATGTGTTTTAAAACTATTTTCTTGCTCATGTAGTGAGCCAGTTATTTTAAACTTGTTTGATATTACAAATTCCACAATAAGGATATAAAAACCAACCTTTTTAAAGTGATTCTAACTATATTCAAATAGATATATGTCAAAGTTCACATCTCCTTTTTTTTGTTTTAATTTTAATTTTTTTTTTGGTATAGGTAATTTGCTGTCTTCCAGTGTATCTGCATTAGACACCATCACCACAACAGCACTTGGATCTCTCACATCTATTCCAGAAAATGTGTCTACTCGTGTTTCTCAGATCTCTAATATGATATTAAAAGAACAGTCATTAGCAACTGAAAGTAAAACTGCACTTCAGAAATTGATTGTTAGTAAATCTCTTTAAGTATTTTTGAAGGGTTACATTTGCTAAGTCTTCAAAAACAATGTTAACTGTTATTCTTTCATCTTAAGCTTTATTAGATACAGTGAGAAACATATCACTATGAGAGAGTAGGTTTATATTTCTAAAGAGAAACTCTCTGCTATTGTTTTCTCCCCAAAAGATTAATTTACCAATGCATAAAACCAACATTTATAACATTCTTTTACTTGTATCTTGTAACATTAAGAGTAGGAGTTATTATTAAGTCTTTAATATGATTAGAAAGGGCAGAACCATATGAATTCAAGGGACCCATGACTTGTCATTTGGCCCAGAACTTGGTAAGTAATCCCTTCCCCAAGGGTCCTGTGGATACTTGGGATGGTCATGCTGATGTTACACTGACCCTACTAGGAAGGAATATTGGATGGTTAATTTTAAAACTATAGCTATATAGGAAAATGTGCAAGAAAAATTAACTTACAGAATTCTAGGAACATATAACAACTCTAGGCTTCTCTATGGGGTCAGATCATGTGTCCAAGCCCTTATGGGCCAGAACTGTAAAGCTCTTTTCCACAGTTCTGTGTAAGTTGGTCACCTAATTACATTTAATATTCTCTCTTTCATACCTGATTTGCTATACTTTTATCTCTATTTTGTAATTGAATGGCTTGTCTAAGAAGTTGTTGACCATATCATTTATTTTGTTTTCTTCTTGTGCAGGCTCTCTCCCTGTGATTTTTTTTTTTTAACCAATTTTATTGGTACATATTAATAAATCTCCCTCTGATTTTGAGTGTAACAATATTTGTTGAACATTGCCCAAGTAAATACTACAAATGTTAGCTGACATTCTGCCTATATTTAGTGCTTGTATGAAACTGTTTAATAGGTTTCCTCATTCACCCAAATTTGACAAAAGTAAAAAATATTCTGTCAATGCTAATTCTTAATTGGTTCAGTCACTAAATGATGGTTAGTATATAGTTATGTCTTCCTATATACAAAGTTAAAAGCATTGCTGCTGTCAAAAGAAGAGGTGACTACTGCTATCACAGAAATAAATGAAATTAGTATGATAGAACTTTTTTTCTGAAAGACTACCAATAGCCTTTTCTTTTAAGTATTTGCTAAGTTATTTTTGTTCAGTTTCTCATCCTTGCCTTAGTGAAAGGAACTTATGCCAGGAATTTTTTCTTTTTATAAAAATTTCCAGTCTTCAGGAACATTCTCGACTTTCCATATACCCACAAAATATAATGGTGACTTTGAAAAATTCTGATATTATAGGATATAAATCATTGGGTCTTCAAAGTTAAATACAAGTAGCCTAAAGCTTAGTCTTGAAAGCTATTTGATCTTAGCCTTTTTGACGAAAAATCTAAATGTGTTTGAAATTTATTTTGTTAAATGTATCTATAGATTTTTGGGGGAAATTTTATTTTATTTTTTGAATGCTGAACTATTATCAACTGACTATCATTTCCCCCTCTACTTCTTTCTGTTTCATTAAACTAGTAAGAATATTTTGTACACTAAGTGATTAGTTTCTTAATTCCTATAGGCAGGACTAAGTGAATATAAATGCTAGTAGAAGATATATCTCTAGGCCATAAAGAATAGAATGGCCACTTAGAATTTTAATATGCATACGTATAGTGACCAAAATATTTAAGATAGCTAACTAACCAGGCCATGTTTATGGAAGTAAAAATAAATTTTTTAAAGAACTGTTTTGTTTATTTTTAAAACCAGGATGTACTTAAGACTGACCTTCTAAGTTCACTGGGAACTATTTTATCTCCCAATGTGATGTCTATACTGAAAATCAATAGTCAAATAAAGGATATTTTCAAGACTTCATTGATAGTGGCTGATAAGGTAACAAATGCTATGTTCTTGATATCTTAAAATTGAGTTTTTAAAAAAATTGAATTGTTGTTTAAGAAAGAAACAAATTATTTTTTTCTTCAAAGATAGAGCATCAGAAAAAGGAAATGGATGGCTTTCTCAGGACACTGTGTAACAATCTACATGAGCTACAAGAAAACACAGTTTCTTGCCTGGCTGAATCACAGAAGCTGTGTGAAAACTTAACCGAAGACCTGAAGACAATAAAGCAAACCCATTCACAGGTATTTTGTTCAGCTGATTTGGAGAGTATAAAAACAAAGTTTTATGATGTTTAACTTGATAATACATATTATACAATCTGAATGCTGTAAAACTAATTTGGAAGCCTGAAAATACCATAGGCACTATTACTTAAGGCAATAATTAATGTAAAATAATTGGGAACGCTTTTCTTGATCAGTTAGTATTTGGCAATTTACTAAATATAGAACCCTATGCTGAAGTACAATAAGTCAGAAACCAAGATGAAAGATAAAGCTGGAAAAACACAATTAGAAGAAAAGGTTCATGACATTTAAAGTGAATGTATATCTTCATTATAACTTGTTTCTTTCTAGGGTATCTTTACCTATCTTACTTATCTATGATTATCTTTAATAAACTAAGTTCTGTTTTTTCTTACTATATCCTTCATTGAAAATAGACGTTTAAATTTTAGTCAGTACAATTTTTATTTTTTTATTGATTGTTTATAAATGTAATATATGACTTATCTTTCTTTTTTTTTTTTTAAAGATTTATTTATTTATTTCTCCCCACCCCCTCATTGTTTGCACTTGCTGTGTCTGTTCATCTTCCTTGTTTCTTTAGGAGGCACCAGGAAGTGAACCCAGAACCTTTGATATGGGAGGGAGGTGCCTAATCGCTTGAGCCACCTATGTTCCCTTGACTTATCTTTCTCCATGTAAACTATCCCCAAGTGTATGTAGCTTGAAACTAAACCTAGCCTCTAGACCAGGGAAGTCATTATCTATAAATATGTATGGTAAACAACTCCTGGTATTTTTAAGGATTTAGTAGTAAATGTCTGAAGATTTATTAAATGAGGTTCTTACTGCATGATAGAACTCTCTTTAACTGTTCAATGAAACTGTTGTCATGATTTGGTGAGTAGCAAAGTGTTGCTTCTCTTTAGAAAGGGAGAAAGGAGTTCATGCCCATGACGCTGAAAAGGAGAGATGTAATCCCTGCTTCACCATTGCTATTGAGTATTGTACTGGAAGTTCTAGCCAGAGCAATTAGGCAAGAAAAAGAAATAATAAGTATCTTTTTAAAATAAATAATATATTTTGGAAAAAAAAAAAAAAAGGAAGAAATGAAAGACATCCAAATTGGAAAGGAATATATAAAACTATCTCCATTCATAGATGAGATGACATAATCCTATATAGAGAAAATCTCTCAACAAGAATGCTCCTAGAGCAAATAAACAAATAAATAAATAAATAAAAAAGTTTCAGGGTACAAGATTCTATAAAACAGCAATGAAATATCCAAAAAGAAAATCAAGCAAACAATTCCATTTACAATAGTATCATAATCAAGAAATAAATTTAACCTAGAATTAAAAGACTGGTACCTTGTCAAGAAAGTGAAAAGACAGCTTACTTAATGGGAGAAAATATTTGGAAATCACATATCCAATAAGGGTCTAATATCCAGCATATATAAAGAAATCCTACTGAATAATAAAAAGACAAACAACCCATTTAAAAAATAGGCAAGAGACTTGAACAGACAATTTTACAAAGAGGAAATACTGATGGCTAAAAAGCACTTGAAAAGATGCACAAAATCACTAGCCAAAGGATGGAAGCAATCCAGGTGTCCATCAACAGATGAATGGATAAACAAAATGTGTTATATACATACAATGGAATATTATTCAGGTATAAGAAGGAATGAAGCTTTGACGCATGTGAGAACATGAAATGAAACTCGAGAACCTTATATTGAGTGAAATAAGCCAGACAGGATAAATATCACATGGTCTCACTGATATGAACTAAGGATAGTGAGCAGACACGTGGTAGAGTCTGGAAGATATGTTACTAGGAGATGAGAAGGGGAGTAGAGATTGGTGAGCCAATGCTTAATCTGTGCAGATTGGTATATTATCTCAATAGATAGGGGACCTCACAGCAGCTAACAAAATAACTTTCATCCTGGGGAAGCCCTGCTGCTTTCTCAAATAAAATGGCAAAAATCTCCGGAGTATATAATCCATACCTACAAAAAGAAAACAGGCCTATATGCCAAGTCCTCAATCTTAATGCTTGTACATATGAGCCTTATTCTTGTAAAAATGAAATTTAGCCTAATTATAATTAATGCTTAAGTGTTACCTCCTGAAAACCTCCTTGTTATTCAAATGTGGCCTCTCTCTAAGCCATACTCAGTGAATAAACACCCTACCTTCCCCCTCCCCACTGATGTGGGACATGACTCCCAAAAGAAGAGCCCCACTGGCCCTGAGGGATTATTACCAAGTGCTAACTAGGTATGCATTTGGGAAAAGACCTTGACCTAAAGGGGGAAACCTTAAATGAAAAAGTTTTTATGGCTAAGAGAGTTAAACGTGAATTGGGGAGCAGATGTGGCTCAAGCAGTTGAGCATCTGCTTCCCACATGGGAGGACCCAGGTTCAGTTCCCGGTGTCTTCTAAAAACAAAACAAAAAAAAAACAAACAACAAGCAAACAAATGAAAAAAAAAAACCAACTCAAGGGAGTTGATGTAGCTCAGTGGTTGAGTGCCGGCTTCCCACATACAGGTCTTGGTTTCACTCCCCGGCCCAGGTACCTTTTTAAAAAAAAGAGAGAATTGGGAGGTCATTCCAGAGGTTATGCTTATGCAGGTCTCAGACAGATTTCACTAACTGCCACAGTAAACAAAGCCTCAATCCAGAGTACTCCCGAGGGAGCAGATATGGCTCAAGTGGTTGAGTACCTGCTTCCCGTATGGGAAATTCTGGGTTTGGTTCCTGGTGCCTCCTAAAAACAAAATAAAACAAAAAACAAGCAAACAACAACCAACTCAGGGGAGTTGATGTAGCTCAATGGTTAAGTGCTATCTTCCCACATATGAGGTCCAGGGTTCAATCCCCCATCCAGGAAAAAAGGAGTGTTGCTGAGAGCTCAAGGGACGTCTTGACACCAGAGGCAAAGCACATCGCCTCATGAAATCAACACCCCTTCAGCCCTTCAGTGGGCCCTATTTGGGAATATATGATATCTATTTCCCCAATATAACAGTTATAGTCATTTATAATTCCCCTAATCATGATTCTTCTACTCCCTTTTTTTGAACCTATAATTTTCAGTGTACCTAACAAGTATATTTCTCAGAGACTTAAATCTTTGGATTGTTCATATGCCAGTTGAGCCCTGAATCCCAGCACAGGAGTGGCCAACTCTTACTCTCCAGTTCTTTGGGCTTGCTCAGACAACCAATAAAATGATGGTGCTGGACTGGATATGTCCCATCCCAAAAAACAAGGAACATCTCCAACTGCAAGGAAAATAATTCCTTCCATCTGCTCCATAATATCTTAAGTCCCTTCTCAGCTTGAAGCAGTCAGAGTGGATATCATCCCAAATCCCTCAAGATTGAAAAATGAACAATCATAAGGGGGGACTATAACCACAGAGCCAAGTAGATTTATTGTTATTTGTAGTTATTATTTTGTTACAGAAGAACTTGTAACAGTGATATAGAGATAGTGGTTGCCATGGGACCAGATGGGAGGGGGACAGATGAATGGGTGGAACACAGGGCTTATGTGGGGTAGTGAGATTCTTCTGTATGATACTGCAATGACAGACACATGACATTATGCATTTGTCGAGACATATGGAACTATACAGCACAAAGTGTAAACCATTATGTAAGCTATAGACTTCGGTTTGTAGCAGTGCTTCAATATTGGTTCATCAACTGTAACAAATGTACCACACTAATCTAAGATGTCAGTAATAGGGGAAACTGTGTGAGTGTGTGTGGCATTGTATGGGAATTCCTTATACTTGTGTTATAATTTTTCTGTAAATATAACTCTTAAAATTTCCCTAAAAATAGTTAAATATTGAAAAAAACTCACAAAACTATAAAACATAGATGAAAGAAATTAAAGAAGACCTAATAAATGGAGAGACAGCCTGTGTTCACAGGTTAGAGGGCTTAATATCGTTAAGATGTCAATACTACCCAAAGCATTTTACAGGTTCAATGCAATTCCGATCAAAATTCTATAAGTTTTTTACAGAAATGGATAAACCAATCATCAGAGAGCCAAACCATCTTGAAAAAGAAGAATAAATTTGGAGGAGTCACATTTCCCAATTTTTAAACTTCCTACAAAACTATAGTAATAATAATAATAATAATAAAAAACAATGTGGTACAGGCCTAAGGACAGAAAACAGAGCAATGGAACAGAATTGAGTTCAGAAATAAACTCTCGGGAGGCGGCTGTGGCTCAATCAGTGGGGCTCCTGTTTACCACATGGGAGGCCCCGGGTTCAGTTCCCGGGGCCTCCTGGTGAGGGCAAGCCCGCCCGCACGGCATGGTTGGCTGACCCAGCGAGCACGGGCAGCAAGGGGGGGATGAATGAATAAATAAATAAAATCTTAAAAAAAAAAAAAAAAGAAATAAACTCTCACATCTATTGCCAATTTTTTTTTTTTACTTTATTTTGTACATTTAATAATTGAAAATATAAACAGTTAAAAACTAAAAAGTAAACACAGATGAATAAATATATACATTTCTCAATTAAATATACTAGATACAAATAAAAAAAATTTTTAATCAAACTATATGTTACACAATATATTTGCCTCATAGTAACACATTCATACAGTATTTGTCCTTTTGTGTCTGGCTTGCTTCGCTCAACATAATGTCCTCCAGGTTAATCCATGTTGTCACATGCTTTATGACTTCATTTCTTCTTACTGCTGCATAATATTCCATCGTGTGAATAGACCACAGTTTGTTTATCCATTCATCTGTTGATGGACATCTGGGTTGTTTCCAACTTTTGGCAATGGTGAATAATGTGGCTATGAACATCGGTGTGCAGATGTCTGTTCGTGTCACTGCTCTCAGTTCTTCTGAGTATATACCCAGTAGTGGTATTGCAGGGTCACATGGCAAGTCTATATTCAACTTCTTTAGGAACTGCCAAACAGTCCTCCATAGTGGTTTTACCATCCTGGATTCCCACCAACAGTGAAGAAGTGTTCCTATCTCTCCACATCCTCTCCAACACTTGTAGTTTTCTTTTTCATAGTGGCCATTCTGATAGGTGTGAGATGATATCTCATTGTAGTTTTATTTGCATTTCCCTAATCGTGAGTGATGTTGAGCATTTCTTGATGTGTTTTTTTGCCATTTGTATTTCTTCTTCAGAGAAATGTCTATTCAAGTCTTTGGCCCATTTTTTTAATTGGGTAGTTTGTCTTTTTATTGTTGAGTTGTAACATCTCTTTATATATCCTGGATATTAAACCCTTATCAGATATGTGATTTCCAAATATTTTTTCCCATTGAGTTGGCTGCCTTTTCACCCTTCTGACAAAGTCCTGTGAGGTGCAAAAGTGTTTAATTTTGAGGCGGCCCCATATATCTATTTTTTTTTTTTTTTTTTTTAAGATTTTATTTATTTATTCATCCATCCCCCCCTTGCTGCCCGTGCTCACTGGGTCAGCCAACCACGCTGTGTGGGCAGGCTTTTGCCTTCACCAGGAGGCCCCGGGAATCGAACCCGGGGCCTCCCATATGGTAAACGGGAGCCCCACTGATTGAGCCACAGCCGCTTCCCACCATATATCTATTTTTAATCTTGTTGCACGTGCTTTGGGTGTAAGGTCCAAGAAACCACCACCTACTACAAGGTCTTGAAGATGTTTCGCTACATTTTCTTCTAGTAGTTTTATGGTCCTGGCTTTTATATTTAGATCTTTGATCCATTTTGAGTTGATTCTTGTATAGGGGGTGAGATAGGGGTCCTCTTTCATTCTTTTGGTTATAGATATCCAGTTCTCCCAACACCATTTGTTGAAGAGACTGTTTTTTCCCATTAGCGTTGGCTTGGTAAGTTTGTCAAAAACCAGTTGACTGTATAGGTGAGGTTTTATTTCTGGGTTCTCAATTCTATTCCACTGATCGATATGTCTATCTTTATGCCAGTACCGTGCTGTTTTGACCACTGTAGCTTTGTAATATGTTTCAAGGTCAGGCAGTGAAATTCCTCCCACGTCAATGTTCTTTTTTAGAATGCTTTTTGCTATTCGGGTGCACTTACCCTTCCAGATGAATTTGGTAATTGCCTTCTCTAATTTTGTAAAGTAAGCTGTTGGGATTTTGATTGGTATTGCATTGAATCTATAAATCAGTTTGTATAGGATTGACATCTTCATGATATTTATTCTTGCAATCCATGAACATGGAATATCTTTCCATTTGTTTAGGTCTTTTTTTTTTTAAAGATTTTTTTAAATTTATTTATTCTTTTATCCCCCCCTTGCTGCCCGTGCTCTCCGGGTCAGCCAGCCACGCCGCGCGGGCGGGCCCGCCTTCACCAGGAGGCCCTGGGAACCGAACCTGGGGCCCCCCATATGGTAAACGGGAGCCCTACTGATTGAGCCACAGCTGCCTCCCATGTTTAGGTCTTTTTAAATTTCTTTTAGCATTGTTTTGTAGTTTTCTGCACGTAGGTCCTGTACTCCTTTGGTTTAATTAACTCCTAGGTATTTGAGTCTTTTTGTTGCTATTAAAAATGGAATTTTCCCCCTGATTTCCTCCTCAGGTTGTTCATTACTAGAGTACAAAAACATTACTGACTTTTGCGTGTTGATCTTGTATCCTGCCACTTTGCTGAACTCATTTATTAGCTCAGGTAGCTTTGTTGTAGATATTTTGGATTTTCTGCCAGAGACTGGCAAAACTGTTGGCAGGGATGTGCTTATCAAATCCTGCTTCTGTTGGCTGGACCACCTAAATGCAAAACAGACTTTCCTATAGCGATTCACCTTTTCATGATTGATTCCATCTTGCTCCCAGGGGCAAGATAGCCTAATGGGGAAGAAACCAGAGGCAGGAAACCCTCACAGAAATAAATACATATACAACATACATACATACATACATACATACATACATACATACATAAGTGGGGTTAAATTAAACTGCTGTAAGTCATGAGTGTCCCAGAACTGAAAAGTGTGAAGAAAAGAGAGCATTGGCTAAGGGGGAGAGGTTAAACAAATCATAGGAGCTGGGGAGAAAATTCTGCCCACAATTGAAAACAAACAGAACAGATCTAGATCCCCAGAGACCGAGCAGGAAAGCAGGCTTTTCCTGGAGGTGAAAGAATTGCACCACATATCCAGGGCAAGAATCAGGTGAAGAAGAGCTGAGAAAATCTGAACAGTTAAAAACAGGCTACTCTAAATGTCTAGAATAAGTTGGACCAAGCTTCAAACAAGAACCTTAGACAAAGCCAATTAACAATAAAACTCTAGACAAGAGGAAGAAACCTCATCAAGATAATCAGATGCCCAGACATCAGTAAAAAATTATAAGCCATACTAAGAAACAGGAAGATATGGCTCAATAAAGTAAACACATTAAAACATCAGAGGAGACTTAGAATTTGGAACAACTAATCAAAGAATTTCATTCAAACAAATCTGAATCAATTCAAGGTGATGAAGGAAAATATGCATAAAGAGATTAAAGATAATGAGAAGACAATGAGCATAAAGAAAAAATTTTAAGTATAAAAAGAAAACAGAAATTATGGATGAAAAGTAGAATAGTAGAGATTAAAAATATAGTAGAGATATAAACAGCAGATTTGAACAGGCAGAAGAAAGAATCAGTGACTTAGGGAAGCGGATGTGGCTCAATCAGTGGGGCTCCCGTTTACCACATGGGAGGCCCTGGGTTCAGTTCCCGGGGCCTCCTGGTGAAGGCGAGCCGGCCCACACCGCGCGGTGAGCTGACGCAGCAGGACGACCCAGCAAGGGGAGACAAGCAGACACAGAAAAACGCACAGTAAATGGACACAGCGAGCACAAGCAGCAAGGGGGGGATAGGTGAATAAATAAATAAAATCTTAAAAAAAAAAAAAAAAAAAAAAGAATCAGTGACTTAGAGACAGGAAAATCGAAATCATCCAGTCAGAAGAACAAACGGAGAAAATAGAATAAATTGAGCACTGTCTCAGGGATTTGAGTGACAGCATGAAGTGCACATACGTGTCATGGGTATTTCAGAAGGAGAAGGAAAAGGGGCACAAAGAATATCTGAGGAAATAATGGCCCAAAACTTCCCAACTCTTATAAAAGACATAAATATACGCATCCAAGAAACGCAACATACTCCAAACAGAATAAGCCCTAATAGACCTCCTGTGAGACACATGCTAATCAGAATGTCAAATGCCAAACCATAAAAAGAGAATTATGAAATAAGCAAGAGAAAAGCAATTTGTTGCATACAGAGGGATATACAGACTAAGTGCCAATTTCTCATCAGAAACCATGGAGGGAAGAAGGCAATGGTTTGATATATTTAAGGTACTGAAAGAGAAAAACTGCCAACCAAAAATTCATTATCTGGCAAAACTTCAAAAATGAGAGAGAGTTTAAAATATTCACAGATAAACAAACTGAGAGTTCCATCAATGAGACCTGCCCTACAAGAATTACTAAAGGGAGTTCTGCAGGTGAAAAAGAAAAGTCAGGAGAAGAGTGGCTTGGAGTGGTGTGAAGAAATGATAATTATCAGTAAGAGTAAATGCAAAACCCAATAGTACTGTACACTCAATATACAGTTCTCTTTAATTCCTATAACAATCAGAATACAAGTAGTTCAAGGAAAAGGGATACTTACTGAAAATGGACATGCAAAATATAAAGAGGTGAAGTGGGAGAAAAACAACATAAAGAGGGGAGTGGATGTGGCTCAAGCAGTTGAGCACTCACTTCCCATATAGGAGGGCCTGGGTTCAGTTCCTGGTGCCTCCTAAAAAACAAACAAGCAAAATAAACAAACCAACTCAGGTAAGGCAGTGTGTCTCAGTGGTTGAGCACTGGCTTCCCACATTTGAGGTTCTGGGTTCATTCTCTGGCCCCTGATACCTAAAAAAAAAAAAATATATATATATATATATATATATATACACACATGAAGAGGGGAAACAGGGATATGGGAGCTGAGAATATGTATGGTATTGAGCTAATGTGATATCTTTTCAAATTAGTAGGTTATTAATGTAGGTTGTATAATATAAACCCCAGGGTAACCACAAAGAAATTATTTCAAAAATATACAGAAACAGAAATGAGAAAGAAACTAGTCAAATACATCACAAAAGATCAACCATAAAAGGAGATTGCAATAAAGGAAAAGAGACATAAAAAAGTTGACATGTAAAAAGCAAAAGACAAAATGGCTGAAGTAAGTACTTCCTTTGCAGTGATAATGGATTAAACAACCCAATCCAAAGACATTGGCAGGAAAAAAAAAGCGTGATCCTGGGGAGCCAATGTGGCTCAGTGGTTTGAGCACTGGCTTCCCATATATGAGGTCCTGGGTTCACTCTCTGGCCTTGGTACCTCCAAAAAAAAAAAAAGCAAGCTCCAACTGTATTTGTTTACAATGGACTTACCTTAGACCCACAGACAAATAGTTTGAAAGTAAACCGTGGAAAACATTAATCCATGCAAAATAGTAATCAAAAAAGAGCTGGGGTAGCTATACTAATATTTCACAGAATATTCTCTGTTACGAGAGACAAAGGAGGACACTATATAATAATTAAAAGGGCAATCCACCAAGAAGAAATAATAACCTAAATATTTATACATGTAACCGTGGTTCCCTAAAATATTTGAGGTAAACACAGACAAAACTGGAGGGAAAAATGGAAGCCTCGACAATAATAGTTGAACAATTCAATACACCACTCATCAATAGATAGAACATCTAGACAGAATATCAATAAGGAAACAGAGAACTTGAATAATATGATATAAACAGAACATTGTACCCCAGAACAGCAGGATATACATTCTTTTCAAGTGCACATGGATCAATCTCCAGGAGAGACCATGTTTTGGGTCACAGTGCAAGTCTCAATAAATTTAACAAGGTTGAAATTATACAAAGCATCTTCCCTGACCATAATGGAATGAACCTGGAAATCCAAAACCAAGAACTGGAAATTCCACAAATATATGGAAGTTAAATAACACCCTCTTAATGAGTCAAAGTAGAAATTGCAAGGAAAAATCAGTAAATATCTTGAGAGAAATGAAAACATATCAAAACTTATGGGGAAGCGGCTGTGGCTCGATCAGTGGGGCTCCCGTTTACCATATGGGAGGCCCCGGGTTCGGTTCCCGGGGCCTCCTGGTGAAGGCAAGCCCGCCCACACGGCGTGGTTAGCTGACCCAGCGAGCACAAGCAGCAAGGGGGGGATAAATGAATAAATAAATAAAATCTTAAAAAAAAAAAAAAAAAAAAATGCTATGATCATTAAAAAAAAAAATAAATAAATAACTTATGGGAAGGTCAGTGCTGAGAGGGAAATTTATAGCCCTAAATGCTATCATTAAAATAGAAGAAAGAGCTAAAATAATAAACCCAACTGCACACCTGGACTAGAAAAAGAACAGCAATCTAAACTCAAAGCCAAGCAGAAGGAAAGAAATAAAGATTAAAGCAAAAATAAATGAAATTGAAATTTTTTAAAAATTGTAGAGCATTAACTAAACAAAAAAGTTGGGTCTTTGTAAAGATTATTAAAATTGAGAAACCCTTAGACTGACAAAACAAAGAAGATGCAAAAATAAAAATCAGAAATGAGATGAGGGAACATTACACTGACCTCACAGAAATAAAAAGGATAAGAGGACAAATATTTATATCTATGCCTATATCTGTCTATCTATCTATTTAGTGATAAGATACTATGAACAACTGTATGCAACAAGTTAGACAACCTGGATGAAATGGACAAATTCCTAGAAATATATGAACAACTTATACTAACTCTAGAAGAAATTGAAGATCTCAGCAGACCAATTACAAGAGATTGAATCAGTCATTAAAAACCTCCCTGGAAAGAAAAGCCCAGGACCAGATTGCTTCATAGATGAATTCTACCAAACATTCCAAGAAGAATCAATACCAATCTTGCTCACTGTTCCAAAAAATTGAAGAAGAGGAGGCACTACCTAACTTATTCTATGAAGCCAGCATTATCCAAATACCAAAGCCAGATAGAGATACCTAGAAGAAAATCACAGACCAATTTCTCTTATGACTATAGATAAAAAAATCCTCAACATAATACTAGCAAATCAAATCCAACAGTACATTAAAAAAAATTATACATCATTATCAAGTGAGTTTTGTCCCAGGTATGCAAACATGGTTCAACACAAGAAAATTCATTAATGTAATATACCACATTAACAAAATGAAGGGGAAGAATGACATGATCATTTCAATTGGCGTAGATAAGGCATTTGACAAAATTTTGCATCCTTTATTGATAAAAAAAACTCTTAGAAAAATAGGAATAGAAGGAAACTTCCGCAATATAATAAAGGGCATATATGAAAAACCCACAGCTAACATCATCCTCACTGATGAAAGAATAACAGTTTTCCCTCTAAGATCAGGAACAAGACAATGATGCCCACTGTCATCGCTGTTATTCAACATTTGACTGAATGTTCTAGCCAGAGCAGTTAGGCAAGAAAAAGAAATAAAAGGCATCTAAATGGGAAAGGAAGAAGTAAAACTTTCACTATTTGCAGGTGACTTGATCCTACATATAGAAAGTCCCAAAAAATCTACAATAAACCTATTAGAAGTAATAAACAAATTCAACAAAATGGTGGAGTATAAGATAAACATGCAAAAATCAATAGTGTTTCAATACACTAGTAATGAGCAATTTGAGCAGGAAATCAAGAAATCAATTCCATTTACAATAGTAACTAAAAGAAACAAATATATAGGAATAAATTTAAGGATGCAAAGGACTTTTACATGGAAAACTAGAAAACATTGCTAAAAGAAATCAAGGAAGACCTAAATAAACGGAGGAACAGTCCATGTTCCTAGATTGGAAGACGAAACATCATTAAGATGTCAATTCTACCTAAAATAATTTACAGATTCAATGCCATCCCAGTCTAAATTCCAACAGCCTACTTGGCAGAAATGCAAAATTCAATTATCATATTTATTTGGAAGGGTATGGGGCCCCGAATAGCCAAAACAATACTGAAAAAGAACAAAGTTTGAAGACTTATGCTTTCTGACTGTAAAGCTTATTATAAGGCTATAGTGATCCAAATGGCATGGACAGGACTTGAATAGACATTTCTCCAAAGAAGGTATATAAATGGCTAAAAAGCACATGAAAAGATGTTCAGTATCACTAGCTATTAGGGAAATGCAAATCGGAACCATAATTTGAAACCATTTCACACCAAGTAGAATGGCTACTATTAAATTTACAAAAAGTAACAGATGTTGGAGAGGATGTAGAGAAATAGGAGCACTCATTCATTACTAATGGTGATGTAAAATGTGGAAGACAGTTTGGCAGTTCCTTGAAAGCTAAGTATAGAATTACCATATGACCTGGCAATCCCACTACTAGGTGTATATACCCCAAAGAACTGAAACCAGGGACTTGAACAGATATTTGCGCACCGATGTTCGTAGCGGTATTATTCACAATTGCCGAAGGATAGAAGCAACCCAGTTGTGCATCAGCCGATGAATGGATAAACAAAATGTGATATATACAATTGGAATATTTTTCAGCCATAAAAAGGAATGAAGTTCTGATTTATGTGACAACATGGATGAACCTTGACGATATTAAGCTTAGTGGAATAAGCCAGACACAGACTCTAGTCTGAAAATTATCTTAGCATGAATGATTTGACTTCCCTGGCTTAAGGGAACAAGTTTACTAAGTCATCTACATCTTAGGTTTTGCAGAACTTGAAGTTAGCACTAACAATACAATTACATTAAACTGTGAACACATCTTTACTTGTCAGTAAATCTGATACCTAAAATTCCCCCTCCTTTGAGACTCGTAAAACTATGAGCAGACTTTACTTATAATCAAAGTGTTAGATATGTATGGTCTGCTGGTGTGTTTTTCAGAGATATTGGCCAACTAATTGAATGAACAGTGAAGAAGAATGCTGGACACATTTTAGCTTTTTCTTGGTATTTAGTGTAGATTTTTCATTTTGTCATGTTAGTCATTAGTACGTTATATGCTTTTAAGAACTTGTTTTTAAAGGTGTCAAATAGGGAAGCGGCTGTGGCTCAATCAGTAGGGCTCCCGTTTACCATATGGGAGGCCCTGGGTTCGCTGCCCGCACGGCGTGATTAGCTGACCCAGCGAGCAAAAGCAGCAAGGGGGGGATAAATGAATGAATAAATAAATAAAATCTTTAAAAAAATAAATAAATAAATAAATAAATAAAAAATAAAGGTGTCAAATATGACAAAACAGAAGACCATATTAATAAAATTTACGTTTTATTAATATGGTCAGACTAGCTCCTGTAAAATGTTTCAGCTCCAGTAATTGACATTATTTTTGGTTTGCCTCATCCATTCTATTATCAGCACTGATTTTGTCTTCCAATAGTATTGCCAACTTTTTTTTTTAAGATTTATTTACTGGGAAGCGGCTGTGGCTCGATCAGTAGGGCTCCCGTTTACCATATGGGGGGCCCCGGGTTCGGTTCCCGGGGCCTCCTGGTGAGGGCAGGCCCGCCCGCACGGCGTGGTTGGCTGACCCGGCGAGCACAAGCAGCAAGGGGGGGATAAATGAATAAATAAATAAAATCTTTAAAAAAAAAAAAAAAGATTTATTTACTTATTTATCCCCCTCCGACCCCCCAGCGGTTGTTTTTTCTTCTGTATCTCTGTTTGTTCTTCTGTGTCTCCTTATCTTCTCTTTAGGCAGCACCGGGAACCGATCCTGGGACCTACCGGAGTGGAGAGAAGCTGCTCAATCTCTTGCGCCACCTCAGCTCCCTGATTTTACAGTGTCTGTCATTGTCTCTCTTCTGTGTCTCTTTTTGTTGCATCATATTGCTGTGCCAGCTCTCCGCACAAGCCAGCACTCCTGTGTGGGCCAGCTTGCTTTTCACCAGGAGGCCCCGGGAATCAACCCTGGACCTCCTGTGTGGTAGACAGGAGCCCAATCACTTGAGCTACATCTGCTTCCCCAGTAGTATTGCCAATTAAGAAGCAACAGTGTGTATCTGTCAAAGTGATTCTGAAACATGTGACATATTGATGTGTTTGATTAAGTTTTGAGGTACACTGAGTAATTTGTTACTAAATATTTAAAATAATAAAATTTGCTAATTATTTACTTTTTAAAAATCTGTATAGTATTACTTTTTTTTTTTTTTTTTTAAAGATTTTATTTATTTATTAATTTATCCCCCCCTTGCTGCTCTTGCTCGCTGGGTCAGCCAACCACGCCGTGCGGGCGGGCCTGCCCCCACCAGGAGGCCCCGGGAACCGAACCCGGGGCCTCCCATATGGCAAACGGGAGCCCCACTGATTGAGCCACAGCCGCTTCCCCCAGTATTACTTTTTAAATACTGGTTTCACTGCTTTCTTCTATGGGAGAGAGATGTGGGTTAAAGCCCTCTTGTCAGGAATTTGTATAATTCTCCTGTTTGGGAGAATATTTCATGTCACCAGTCATATATAGGAAAAAAGTCTCTGTCATAATATCAAGTCTCTCCTCTTTCTCACCTTTTTTGCAGGAACTTTGCCAGTTAATCAATCTTTGGGCAGAGAGATTTTGTGCATTAGAGGAAAAGTGTGAAAATATCCAGAAACCACTCAGTAGTGTCCAAGAAAATACAGAGCAGTAAGCTAATTTTATATTCTCTTTAGCTTTTCTGTATGTCTGAAAATATTTCAGAATAAAAAGTTTCACATGGTACAAATAATTCCTGTATACTTTCACCCAATTTTCTAATCTGGTAACATTTTATTTGTTTGCTTTATTTCTCTTTTTGTTTTTTTGTCTTTAGCTGTCTTTGGCTGTCTTTGGCTCCCCTTTGTACGGCAATGGCCTAGTTGAATGGTTGAGGCAGAAACTGTACAGCCCTCAGGCCTAAAATATTATCTGGCTTCTTAAAAAATTTGCTGGTCCCTCCACTAGATTTTTTAAAATATCAGTTTTATTGAAACATATTTATAAACCACACAATCCATCTTAAGTGTACAATCAATAGCATTTGGTATAATCACAGAATTATCTTGCACTAGGATTTAATCTTGGTTTTCATTACTCATGGTTTACCAGTCCCACATAGTTACCATACACTCCAGTGCAAACCTGTTTTCTTTTAGAAATTTTACTGTTTTATGTTTTATATTTAAATTCATGGCCCATTTTGAATTTTTTGTATAAGGTGTGAGGTTTAAGTTGAGATTCATTTTTCTGCCCTTGGACTTCCAATTGCTCCAGCACCAATTATTGAAAAGACTATGCTTTCTACATTGAATTATTTTTGCACCTTTGTCCAAAATCAATTGGGCATACTTTTGTGGATCTATTTCTGGGTTCTCTATTCTGCTCCTTTGATCCATATATCTGTCCCTTGCCAATATGGCACTCTCTTGATTACTGTAGCTATATAGTAAGTCAACATTGGGTAGAGTGATTGCTTCTACGTTATCCTTTCTTTTCAAAATTGTTTTCACTATTTAGTTCCTTTACCTTCCCATATCAATTTGAGGATAATCTTGGCTGTATCTATAAAAAATCTTCTTAAGATTCTGAAAGGAATTGTGTTAAACCTATTGATGAATTTAGGGAAAACTGACATCTTTTTCTGAGTCTTGTGATCCATGAACACAGTATGCCTCTCCATTTATTTAGAGTGTTGATTTCTTTCATTTGTGTTTTGTAATTTTTGGCATACAGATCCTGAATATCTTTTGTTAGATTTGTAGATTGTATTATTTCGGTTTTTGGAGAAATGGAAAATGATACTGTGTTTTTAATTTTGGTTTCCACATATCATTGTTAGCATACAGAAATACATTGATTACTGTGTTAGTTTGTGTTGTTGTGAGACCTTGTTCAACTCGTTAGTTCTAGAAGGTCCATTTGTTTTTTTTGTTTTTTGTGTGTGTGTGTTTTTGGTAGATTTCTTGGCATTTTCTACATAGACAATTGTGTTATTTACAAATTAAGATAGTTTTATTCTTTCCTTTGTCTTTATGTCTTTTATCTCTTTCTCTTGGCCAATGCACTAGCTAGGACTTCCAGTACACTATTGAATAAGAGTGGTGAGAACAGATATCCTTGCCTTGTTATTGTTCTTAGAGGGAAAGCATTCAGTCATTCACCATTTAAGTATAATGTTAGTTTAGATTTTTTGTGGTGCTCTTTATCAAGTTGAGGAAATTCCCAACTATTTCTAGTTTTTTAAGGTTTTCTTTTTCTCATAAATTGGTGTTGAATTTTGCCATGAATAGTAGTTCTTAAACTTCAGTAGGTATCAGAATCACCTGGGGGGCTTTAAAATAGTTTGGTCTCCCTATCCCTTTTCTCAGATTTATTAGATCGAGGGCTGAGAATTTACATTTCTAACAAGTTGCCAGATGATATTGATCTACTATTCTGAGGACCACACTTTGAGAACTGTTGCATTAGAGTTTCTGATTCAGTTGATCTTAGGTTGGTTGTGGGCATCTTTAAGCACATATGTACAGCTAGTGCTGAGAACCACTGATTTAGATAATGAATACAAGGAAGCTTTGGTTAGGGTTCTGTGAGGTTCTAAGCTGAGTTAGATTCTAATATTTTTGTTACTCCTGCTATTCATGTGCCATTGGCTCCCATTAGTACTAACAAGAGAGTTCTAGGTTTAGGGCAAAGGTTCTTTCTTACCTTTGGCTGTACATAGGAATCACTTGGGTCTCAGATTCTGATATAATTGGTCAAGGATGTAACTAAGCATTGAAATAGTGTTAAAAGTTCCCCATTTGATTCTAATATGTAGTTAAGGTTAAGAATTACTGCATGTACTGATTTTCATTATCTCAAAATTCTATAGGTCAGAAGTCCAGCAAGATGTGGATTTCAGAAAAAATCTGCTTCCAAGGGCATTTTTCTTCTTGTCAGAATTTACTTCCTTGCAGTTATAGGACTGAGGTCCCTGTTCCCTGTTCGCTTAAGCCTGTGGCCACTCTCAGGTCCTAGACATCACTCACATTCTTTGCCACATGGCCTCTGTTATCTTCAAACCATCAACAGCATACCTTTTCTTGCTTCAGATCTCTGACTTCCTCTTCTTCAACTTCCTCTTTGTTGTTAAAGCGCTCCTGTGATTAGGTCAGGTCCATCTGAATGATGTTTTAAGGTCAACTAATTTGGGACCTTAATTACATCTGCAAGATCCCTTCATACTGGGAGAAGGTGTGTGTAGAACCTTGCGGGCCATACTAGAATGATGCCTGCCACACAAATTTATAGGATAAATTTGTTTTTTAATTTTCAACTTCAGAGTGTATATATTCTTTCCACACAGTAAGTTTTGAGTATATGAGGTAATATATTGGTCAATTTTTGAGCTGTGCCTATAAGTTTGTTTTAAACTTTTAGTGCTGCTTCATTTTAAGCCCTTTCCCTTTCAACATTTCAGTTGATTGATTTAATAAGTCATTGGAGGAAAAATATTGGGGACCTCGTTTTTTATTTAAAAGTAATGAGGTTAGCTAGGAAAACCTTCCAAAAATAAATAGGTTGACTTATATTAAACATTATTTGATCACAAACCCCTAATTTATGAACTGACCCTCATTAAAGATAAACCCAGAAAGAATACCCAACCCTAAAGAAGGCTGATTGTGATCATATAAAACATCTAAATTGAAAAGGCTATTTCTGACAGTTTTATGTTTTTCTTCATTCTAGGGATATTTATCTTAGCTTGGATTGCTTTCCTTCTTCCTGGACCATGTCTATTATCCTATTAAATTCCAGTTCCTTTTGTTGTAGATTCCTTGGTTAACATCATTGAGATTATTTTGCCCCTATTTTTAGCATAATTTCATAAAATTTAACTGTTGTCACATAAAATGTAACTGCTTAGTTTTTCCATTTTTCCTCCATATTCTAAGGAGAGTGAAGATTTTGATAAGTTGCATAGTTGCAAATTACAGTATAAGCTGATCAGGTTGATTTTATTTGATTTGTATTATGTATTCTCCCCACCCTCCCATGGCTCCTTCGTCTGTTTTGCTCATTGTTTTTGCTCGTTGTTTGTGCTCATTGTCTGCTCATTGTTTTGTTTTGTTTTTTTAAAGATTTATTTATTTTTATCCGTTTTTAACCACCCCCCCACCCTGTTTTTGCTATTTTTGTGTCCATTTGCTGGGCAATTCTCTGTGTCTTTCCTGCCCTCTCTTCTCATCCTTCTCCTGTCTTCACCGGGATTCCATCCTGGGAACCTCTGATGTGGGAGAGGGGTGTTCTGCCACCTGCACCACCTTAGTTCCCAGTGTTTTTTTTTTTTTTTTTCACTGCACATCTCATCTTGGCTCTCTCTGTGTCACTCTCCTGTTATGTCATCATCTTGCTGCGTGGCTTGGCGGGGCCTGGTGCACCTGCGCACGGGGCCTGGCAGCCTGCACACCTTCTATATTTTTCTTTATTTTACCGGGAGGTCCCAGGGATCAAACGCAGTTTCCTCCATATGGGAGGCAGACGCCCAACCATTTGAGCCACCTGCTCATTGTTTTTGCTTGTTGTCTGCTGGTTGTTTGTTTGTTTGTTTTTCTTTAGGAGACACTGGAAACCAAACCTGGGACCTCCCATGTGGGAGGTGGGCACTCAACTGCTTGAGCCACATCTGTTCCCTGCTCATTTGTTTTTGCTCTTTGTCTTGCTCATTGTTTTTGCCCAACGTCTACTCATTGTTTGTCTTCTTTAGGAGGCACCAGGAACCAAACTCGGGACCTCCCATGTAGGGAAGCAGGCACTCAACTGCTTGAGCACATCCGCTCCCTGTATTATGTGTTCTTTACTGACTCATTGGAGAATTGTGGATGGGGTTTTGTCATTGAGTAAGTCAATGACATTGCAGAGAAAATGTGAGGAGTTTTCCAGAGAAGTATAGAGTCAATGATGAAGGTCTGAAAAATTTGGGTCAGTTGGGTTTATTTCTTTTCAACAACTATTTTGAGACGCTGCTACATGTGAATGTGCTATAGTCCAGCGGTTTTCACAGTATGGTAATGGGACCAGGAACATCAGCATTACCTGGGAACTTGTTGGAAATATACATTCTGGGGACTTACCCCAGACCTGAATCAGAAACTCTAGGGGTGGGCCTAGCAGTCTACGTTTTAACAAGCCCCCTTTAGGTGACTTTGTTGCATATCAAACTTTGAGTACCATAATGCTAGGTAACAGTATCTCTACAGGTCTGCCAAGAGGTAGATTGGTTTTATTTTTTCTTCCAATTTGTATAAAACTATTTTAAGGCATTTTCAAGAGGTGGTGAGCTAGGTTTCTTGCTCTAAGCAAGTGGCAAGGAGACAATGTTACATTTGAATTCTCTAAGTAATAATTCCACAGAGCATTACAAAACCAAATGGGGAAAAATTCAAATGTAACTGGAAAGTTCAGTGATGAATTGAGCACTTCTGGAGATGCAGAGATGAGTAAGCTCTGGTACCTGCCCTTAGTAACATGATTTAGTAGCAGGAATAAAACAAGTAGACAAAATTTCATTTCAATAACTGTATAAGTACTGAAACAGGTACAAAGAAAAGCATCATATCTGAAGGAAGTCTGTGAAAGGTTTTATGAAAAAGATGACATTTTCCAAGGTCATTTAAGGCAGGTGTGATGTCAGCTTGCTGTGAGAAGACATTGAGAAGGATCTTTT
This sequence comes from Tolypeutes matacus, assembly GCA_026826555.1. NCBI lineage: Eukaryota > Metazoa > Chordata > Mammalia > Cingulata > Chlamyphoridae > Tolypeutes > Tolypeutes matacus. The sequence goes on from JAKSZT010053816.1 coordinate 2,091,823, forward strand.
CACATTGCAGAAGATTAGTTAAGAGCATGGGCTCTGAAGCCAAACTGGCTGGTTTCTGCTCAAATCTGCTACTAAAGAGTTATGTAGTTATGTATCTTCTGAGTCTTAGTTTTCCATTTTAACTGTGTCACTCTTCCTTCCTATAGGAAATCTAAGGATATAATCAACAAAACAACTTCTCACGGCACAAAATTTTGTGCTGAATCAGATGGCTTGTCACAAGAACTCAGACATTTTAACCAAGAAGGTACAACACTGGTGGAAGAGTCTGTTAAATACTATAATAAACTCAATAACAACCTTGAAATAATATCTCAAGAGACTGAACAGAGATGTGAGGCTCTGAACATGAGCACAGTTTGTTTTTCTGAGCAGTGTGTATCTTCGTTAAATAAAAGGCAAGAGGAAATTCAGAACTTATTGGAGGTAATAACTTTGTAACTAGAACCTACTTTTTGAAGAGTGATAATCAGGAAATTAAATATTCTTAGCTAAGAACTGGTTTCAAAACAAATCATATTTTAAAATTTAACGAATGGCTTAAACTTTTTTTTTTTTTTTAAGATTTTATTTATTTATTCATTTATCCCCCCCCTGCTGCTTGTGCTCGCTGGGCCAGCCAACCACGCCATGCGGGCAGGCCTGCCCCCACCAGGAGGCCCCGGGAACCGAACCCGGGGCCTCCCATATGGTAAACGGGAGCCCCACTGATTGAGCCACAGCCGCTTCCCTAAACTTTTAAGTATAATAGTTTGTATGCTTTTTGTGATCTTGTTTCATGCTTTGCTATATGTCTCCTAGATCTATAAGATAATCTAACATTTATCTGATTTCTGTTCAGTATCTATCCTTGGTTTTTTATTTGTTCATTTCTTCAAGGAAGGTCACCCTTTCTTTTGACATATACCTTTCACTTATATATGTTTTTCACTTTTCTCCAAGTATATTCAAAACTCTTATTGCTTTAAGTGTTTAAGATATTCTGGTTGCTCAAAGGATACTTGATAGATTTGTGGGTTTGCTTGAATTTAACATTTGCATGAGCCCTCTGTGGCTTGGTTTTTCTTTCTAGGCAATAAAAGGATTTTAGTAACATTGTCAGGAATCAAATACAAAGAATGTAAGTATTTTAAGCCATTTAAGCCATTTTGACTAAAAGGAACCAGTGTTTGTGGTTGATTTCAGGTTTAAGGCAGAAAACATACAAGATGAACCTTGACATCTTGTCATACCAGAAAGTAAGGAAATTATTAAAGATTATTGAGATTGTGTCAAAAGGACTTAGCCAATCTGAAGGCACTCTTCCTGTTAAAAAAAATGGTATGATTTGAGCATCAAAAAGAATAATGGCTACAAAAGTTTAAAACACATCAAATATGTTAAAACTCATGCGTTCATTAAAATATACTCATAAGTTTCCTTAGGAGCATGTTAGGGAAGCAGCACATTTTTCTGAAAACTGGTAAATGAAGGGAAACAATACAGCATTTATCTGTCTTTTTGGAAATAACTCTATCTTGATTTACCAGGGAAATATCACTATTTTACAATCCCTAATGAAGTAATCTCTATGAACATTAATGACTGCTAAAATCATTTGATCAAAAGTTGATGGGAGGGAGCGATGTAGCTCAAGTGGTGGAGCACCTGCTTCATACGTACAAGGTCCCAGGTTTGATCTCTAGTACCTCCTAAAGAAACAAACAAAAAAACCAACTCTAACTGGGGAGCAGATGTATTAATAGCTCAGTGGTTGAGCACCTGCTTCCCACGTATGAAGTCCTGGGTTCAATCCCCATTACCTCCTGAAAAAAAAAAAAAGTTGATGGGGGGACTTTATAATTAAAAAGATAACCACATCTGAACCCACTGATTAATCTTTTTTTTTTTTTTTTTTAAGATTTTATTTATTTATTCATTTATCCCCCCCTTGCTGCTTGTGCTCTCTGGGTCAGCTAACCACGCCGTGTGGGCGGGCTTGCCTTCACCAGGAGGCCCCGGGAACCGAACCCGGGGCCTCCCATGTGGTAAACGGGAGACCTACTGATTGAGCCACAGCCGCTTCCCTCACTGATTAATCTTAACATGCAAGGCACAATCAGGCATTATGTGCTTTCAACATCACCTTGCCAAAACTTAAACCTGAATTAGATCAATTCTCTGAATCTAACCAATTTATAGAAAATATAGAGGAGAGATGACCATATAAAAATGTATCATGATAAAAAATAAGGGGGGAAAAAAAAAAAAATATATATATATATATATGTGTCACAGGGAAACGGATGTGACTCAAACGATTGGGCTCCTGTCTACCATATAGGATGTCCAGGGTTTGATTCCAAGGGCCTCCTAGTGAAAGGCAATCTGGCCCCCATGGTGAGTGGCCTGAGCAGAGAGCTGGCCCGCCCAGGAGTGCTGGCCCGCACAGAGAACTGGTGCAGCAAGATGATGCAAAAAAAGGAGACACAGAGTAGAGACAATAAGAGATGCAGCAGACCAGGGAGCTGAGGTGGCATAAGAGTTTGAGTACCTCTCTCCCACTCCAGAAGGTCCCAGGATTGGTTCCCAGTGCCGCCTAAAGAGAAGACAAGCAGACACAGAAGAACACACAGAGAGCAGACAGCGAGTGTAAAAACAATGGGGAGAGGGGATAAATAAATAAAATAAATCTTTTTAAAAAATAAAAAAATATATATATATGTATCACAGGTAAAATCAGACAAATCCAGAAGTTAAAAGATTCAATAGGGCAGAAGGCCCAGTTGTTTTGTTTTGTTTTGTTTTCCAACAAAATTTTGTTTTCAAGAAAAATAAAAAATGAGGAGAGGTAACTCAAAAGAGACTAAAGACTAGAGGTCCTTAAGTCCTAGTTTCCCCAGGTTAGTCCTTGTTTACTACCTGTTGTCTTAGGGTGATGATTATTAAGAATGACCCCTTCTACTCTCAAAAGCCAGATTAATTCTAATTCAAACAAACCAATTGTGAAAAACATTTGTCAAAATTGGTGAAATTTGAACACTGATTAGATATTTGATATGAAAGAATCATTGTTAAATTTTTTTAGGTGTGATAGTTTGTCTTGTTATATTTAATTTAAAGGAGCTCTTATCTTTTAGAGATATATGTTGAAATAAATGGATATAATGATATAGGATTTGCTTCAAAATAATCTTGAGAGAGAGAAGTTAGTAACCAATTTTATTTAATCTAAACCCCATGTATTGATAAATTGTTGAAGCTGGGTAGTGAATGCAAATGTTCTCTCTACTTTTATATGTGTTTTAAAACTAATTATGGGAAATTTCATGGTAAGGGAAAATGATGTATTGAATAAAGCACTGAGAGCTTTAATTTTAGTAATGAGGCTTATTTGCATCACTTATAGGTTGTATGTCAAGGTTGTGAGGCTTCAGGTTCAGAAATTTCTGAAAAATTAAGTGGACAAAAAGCAGCTATTGAGAACCAGTGTAACACTTTCCTCGATCAGATAACTATTGATGATGAAAAATTGATGGCACAAAGTCTCAAACTCAATGAAACCATAAAAATTGGTTTGACTAAGCTGAATTGCTTTCTGCAACAGGATCTGACACCAGATATACCAACAGGTACTTTTAAAGGCAAATAATATTGTTAAAATCTCTGAATAGTGCCAAATGCTAAAAAAAACTAGGTCCTAACATTGCCTTATTGGAATTTACCATCTCACTATAGTTAACCCATGGAACCCCAAAAGAGTTCTAATCAGGTGTTAAGAGTCATGTTATAGGTGATATATACTCCGAGAAATTTGACATCACAATTCAGTAACATTTGACAAACATTTAGGGAACTGACCTTTTAAATAGAGGACACTTTAAAAACAAATAAAAATAAAATCAATCAACCATCTACCTAGCCCTATTTTTAAAAGGAAAGGACAGTGTAACACCAAAAATGTTGGAAGGATATTATTGAATAAATTCAGTTTAATGCAAAGCCCTTGTCCACATTGTGCTTTTTGCTATTTGTTCCTCTCATTTTGTCATTGAGAATCACCATTTGGGGAGATCAGAGATAGCAAAGATCAGTGTAAATGTATAATGATTCAGAGAGGCCTTCACAGAAGGTATAACAAAGCTGTTTTACACAACTGCGTAATTGGATTATTCAGATATTAGGTTGTGGTGATGGTTATACATACTCTAAATTTACCAAAAATCATTGTATATTTAAAAGAGTGAATTTTATGATATATAAATTATACCTCAGAACATTTTTTTAAAAAGCAATTATAAAAGGAAATGGTTGCTAAAGAATATTTTTTTTTCCTAAGAGATATGTAAGATTTATTGTTCTCTATTCAACTAAATTAAGAAATGTAAATGTCATGAGTATATGAGCTCCAATTATAAAGAAATATAACTCGTTAATTGTTAGCAAATAGATAATGAAATGAGTATTCCTTTCAAAATAATCGTGATGGGGAAACATACTTATTTCAACAATGCTGCTGTTTCCCAGAACATTTCTGTGACTCCTTTTAGAGCCTATAACACATCTTTTGAATGTTCTCAGGGATGGTAAATTTCATATTGAGAGAGTAGGTTAAATCTTGAAAATGGTTGAGTTTAAGGTCAGTTGTCAAATTAGGAAATGCTATTCATTGCAAGCAGAATATGCCTGAGAGGTGACAAGACTGCTTCTTACATATTACAATCATTATATTTTGGGAAGATAAAGACTCATTTGGAAGTATAAGTTCTAGCACATATATTTATTATAATGTTATTAATAGCCCAAACTTCAATTTTTCCCACTGTATAATGTTCATTAAAGGTACAACACCACAGAGGAAGAATTATTTATACCCATCAACACTGGTAAGAACTGAACCACGTGAACAGCTCCTTGATCAGTTAAAAAGGAAACAGCCTGAACTGTTAATGATGCTAAACTGTTCAGAAAACAACAAAGAAGAAGCCAGTCAGGTAAAATTTAAAGCATCGTACTTTTAGAATTCTATCATAAACTCTTGATATGGTAGACTTCAAGTAAAGAATTTTACTCTCTGCCTTTCAGTTCTGCCCTGCCTCTCATACTGATGGTTGCCTGACCATATTAACTCAGTATGAATCCCTTGAGGTGTATACTAGCATTACCACCATTGTAAAGATGAAACATAGAATTACTTTGTCCCAGGGCTCAAGGAGGAGTTAGAATTAGAACCTAGACAGTCAAGCTTCATAATCTGTGTTAACTATAGTAATTTTAGAAAAATTTGGAAATATAGAAAGTAATAAGAAAATAAAAATAAAAACTAATCTCCCTGTTCTGAGATGACTACTTTTAATATTTTGGTATAGGTACTTCTATACTATATGAAAACATACTAAAGATTACTTTAATTATTTGGTAGGCTTTCTACTAATTTTGTTGAACTTTAACTTTTATACATTGGGTGTTGTTATATTCAAAGAAAACCGCCTTTATTTTTGTGAAGATTTTTAAGTCTATGGATCCAATCACTCATCTAGTTTCTTATTTTAGGACATGGAAGAAGAAAGGGCAATTCTTGAGCACACTATTGAAGAATCTCTAAGTCAAGAGCCATCTGTCGATATTAGTGTGGATTGTTCAACAGGTTCATCAGGGGTTCCATTTTTCCAGGTACCTAATAATATCTTATCAGATAACCCTTAGACATCTAACTTAAAAATCAGTCATCTGCTCTTCAATATGAAGCCATTGCTTAGTTAGGTAGACTATTTGATGGACCAAAAAGAAATTTTAACTCAGGCCTTTAGGATGCTTTGTTAACTTTTCTGATTTAAATTATTAACAAAATTTTGATATTAATAAATGACTGTGTGGAATAAAGGCAAAATTTGACTTAAATCAATTTTTTCAGCTGATAATCTTAAACTATTCTATTAATCCCCCTTCTGCTTCCTACATCCTCAGAATGGATACTGAGAGAAGTCATTTCTTTCTTCCCTTTATTTTTGACATGGAAGTCCTGGAGTCCTGCACATAATCAGACTTAAAGGCCAAGAAATTTAAAAGATTGAGAAACTGAAAGGCTTTCAGGTTATGTTAGTGATTTCTCCCATCTGAAGCTGTTCTTCTGTTAACTATCCCCCATTTCCTGAGCTCCTTGCCTGCTCTGATTCTATGCAAGAAAGCCCTATGACCTTCCCTGCCCACTTTTAAATTTTTTTCTGGAGCATGACACTATAATCAGCTTAGCTTCTGTTCCTGTATTTTGTGGACATGAGCCTATACAGAGTCTGTGAAGTAAGGATTTCCTTACATAGGACACTGATATCTACATTTTAAGTTGAAGTGCTTCTTCCAATAGGAATATACTTGTGCCTGTGTGTGTTCCTTTCCCCAATATCTAATGATTCTCTAGCCCTAAATTTAAAGTTTTAAAAGGTCTATTTCAGGTTCTTTAAAATTCCTCTCTGTTTCAGGACAATTTTTTCGAAAAATTCTTCCTACCTTTTGCTTTATTCTTTATTATTAGAGATATCTAAATATACTTAAATTTTTTCAACCCTCTTTTCCATCTTATAAATTTAGGAAAAGGGAAAGTTAGAGAGCGCATTAGTGACTACTTAATCCCTGGTCAGAAGTCATTTCATTATTTACTATTGGTGGCATTTTGAAGGCCAGGGTTAGTGGTTGAGCTATGGCAAGAAAGACCCTACTGTAACAGAAAGCATTTGGTTTTAGACCTTTGGCTGAAGTCCAGAAATTATGTTTTCCTTGAAAGCAGTCTGGTGTGGGGAGTTTCCCTGAGTTTAAAACTCTAAAATTGGTTTATGATTTGTCACCCAGTAGGAGGATTCCAACAAAATAAAACCCCTAAATGAGAATGTAAAATAAGATTTTAGAAATAAGATAGACAACTCGTTTAAGGTAACCTATAAACTAGGTTCTCTACTTAAAATAGAATTGCCTTTTTTGCATGATAGCAAATCTTTATTTCTCTAGAGCAGGGTTTCTCAACAGTGGAATTATTGACATTTTGAGCCAGATAATTCTATGTTGCATTTGAGCTGTCCTATGCATTGTATGGTATGTAGCAACATCTCTAGCTTCTACCTATTAGAAGCCAGTAGCACCTTCTAGTACTGACAACCAAAAATTTCTCCAGACATTGCCAAATGTCTCCTGGGGGAGTTGAGGGCAAAATCATTCCCTGTTGCACACCACTACCCTCGGGTAAAATCTGTACTTATGCCTTGGAAAGTAATGCAGAAAATTAATATTTCTTTTACCTCCACCTCTTCCATTGGTAGTAGAATGAAGAAGGTGTTCACCTCTACATGCCAAACATATTGTTGGCTTAACTTTCTACTGACCCTTTTCTTAAATTTTCAAAACTTAATTTCTTACCTATAAACCAGAGAACTTTGAAGATAGGGTATAGCTAATGAGTATAAATATTAATTTATAGTGATTTAATTTCTACCCTTCAATCCACAGCATAAAAAACCACATGGAAAAGACAAAGAAAACAGAGGCCTTAACCCATTGGAGAGATCTAAAATGGAAGAAACTACAGATTACTCTCTTACAAAGAGCAGACTGCCTCTACGAGCCCAGATAAATCTTTAGTTAAACTGAGGGTTGGAAATTTTATTTTTAAGGGAAAATGAAAGATAAAACCTGTAATCCCAGAATTTGAGTTTTGTATATAGATTAAAACCAAAAATTGACGGTATCAAGACAGTATTGTAAATTTAGTTGAATTTAATGTCTACTCATTTTTCTGTCAACCCTGTAGTTCACTGTGTATTAAGTTGGGTTTCATTTAGGATTTATATTAAATAAATATGCATTTCTAATCTTTTGATATAAAATAGCTTTTTCATAACAAATGAAAAAATATTTTTCTTACGTGTTATTAAACAAAAAATATTTAGAACCTGCAATTTTTTAAAGGCTTGACTTATATATGTAAATATCACCAACACTTGGTCTTGGAAAGGATCATCTCTCTCTCTCCTTATGATTGAATTATGTCTGTATATGTGCTTGCCTCCATCCCTAGACTTTTCCATTCTGACTTCTCCTCAGTTCATTTTCTCCCTTTTTCATTTGTCACCAAACTATTTGTAGAGATAGAAAAATGTATTACAGAATTTTACCTAGAAAATTTTTATACTGGTCAGTGTTTATCTCTAAAATCACTGGTGACAATAAACAATTCTAGAAGTATCCCTTCCTTTAAATTTTTTAATTTGTTTCCACTTAGATGTGAAAGCTTTTCATTCCTTTATAAGACCTAAACTATTAGCTGCCAGAGGGTCAAAAAAGCCAACTTCTCCAGAATATCAATTGCTCTTATGGGAGTACTACCTACAGCTCCAATTAATGGCTATGTGGTCCTATTCTAAAGCTACCTTATGGAAAAGGTCACAATGATTTAGGGACTTTTAGAAACTATTAATTATGAGTATAATTTCTATTTCTTTTGTTTACCTGACAAAACTTTTTGCTATTCTTTGTATATAATGAAATAAGTATATGCATATTTTTTTCTATTGAAATCTTAACCCTTCGAAGGTCCCTGACATTACAATCTGGCAGCCAAATTTCTGGACATTGATATATTTCAACATGAAGAACCAGAGGAACCAGAGTACTTAGAAGGAATATGAGGGAAGAATAAATTTTTTGCCCACGTTGAGTTGACTGTATAAATTTTAGAGAGCATTAACTTTAAAATAACTAAGGGAAAAAAATCTTAGAGAATTAGAAAATGTGCATCTTCAGGGAACTAAACTATGCTTGTAGAAGTATTAATTATCTTAATAAAAATAATAGATATAATTTCTCTGCAAAATCAGATGTCAACATAAGCTCTGGATAATATCTAATAAAATAAACTGCCCTCAGTAAATCCTTGATTAATAAATTTGGTTTCTACATTAACATGCTTGCTCCAAATTTCTTATCTGGCAATGGGTACATTGACAGAGTCAAGCAAAAATTTACGTTTAAATTCATAAGAAACTTCAACACAGGTACTGCCAAGAAAACATTTCAGGCTTTCATACATAGCATAAAGTGAATAAGAAATAGACCAGCCCACCAGGGTTTTAAGTCCAGCTTCAAAGCAGCTCATTTGCTAACTGTATTAAGGTAATCTGGACATGTTAATTCGACTAGTTTAGCTGCCTGGAAAAAGCAAACACAAATCCTCTCTGGAGGAATTTAATGTTCAGAGCCTAAAATTAGCTCTACAAATAATAACCGAGTAGGGGGAGCAGATGTGGCTTAAACAATTGGGCACTGATCTCCACATGGGAGGTCCCAGGTTTGGTTCCTGGTGCCTCCTGACGGAGGCCATCTAGGGTGGGGGGATAAAAAAAATATTAACAACAAAAAAATAACCAAGTGATGCCAGCAAAAGTGGCAGACTAAGTAGGTCCAAGGTCCCCACCTTTCACAGAAACATTGAAAAATCAAGCAACACTGTCAGAATCAACTTGGTTAGAACTCTGGAAAACAGCCAAAAGTTACAGCAAATAAGCAAATGTTGAATCAAGAAAAAATCAACTTAAAAAATAACTGGAAATTTTTGTGGTATTTTAATTTCCCCTTGCCCCAACCCTCTCTCCAACTCAGCTTGAAAACATCAGCCTGTGTTCCAGTGTGGGACACTGGTCCCTGTTCTAGAGGGAGCAGAGCAGATCTTATTCTCAAAGAATTGTTTGTCCTAACATGATTGGAGTAACCTGAAGGCTGACACAAAGCACTTTTCTTTGTTTTGCCTCTGAACTCACACATGGTGGAAAAGCAGCCAGCATTTTTTTAAAATGTAAGGCAAAGAACAAGCTGCTGCTGCCTGGGGCAAAAGATTGCAGATGAGGCAAAGGATAGAGCGCCAAAACCAGAGAAGAATAGAGGGGAGAGAGTTTAAGAAAATTAGGGCATTCAAAAGTGCCAGTGTACTGTGGAATTTAGAAAGCCATGCATATTCCCAGGGCAGGCTGCATGCCAAGAAAAGACCTGAAAAGACCCTAATCTTCACCTCTGAAATCTGTATCAAAATTCCAATACGCTGTTTTGCAGATATGGACAAGAAGAGCCTCAAATTCATATGGAATTGCAAGAGACCCAAATAGTCAAAATAATTTTATGTTGAAAGAACAAGTTGGAGGATTCATATTTCCTAATTTTAAAACTTCCTACACAATTATAGTAATTAAAACAATGTTCTAGCATAAGAAGTGACATAGAATAGAATTGAGAGGCTAGCAATAAATCCATATATCTATGGCCAACTGATTTCTGGCAAGGGTACCAACACCATTGGATGGGGAAATAATAGTCTCTTTAAACAAGTGGTGCTGGGAAAACTGGATATCCACATACAAAAAAGTTGGACTCCTACCTCACACCTTAACTCAAAATGGATCGATTATGTAAATATAAAAGCTAAAACTATAAAGTCTTAGAAGAAAACATGTAAATCTTCATGATCTTGGATTTGGCAATGGATTCTAAGGTATAACACCAAAAGCATGAGTAACAAAATAAATTGAACATTAAAAATTTTTGTGTATCAAAGGCATTATCAAGAAGGTGAAGAGACAACTACAGAATGGGAGAAAATATTTGCAAAACATCGTTTTGTTTTTTTTTTCTTTTTGGTGTACAGTTTTATGAGTCGTTAGTTTAGATCAGTTAGTTTAGATATTCAAAGTGCTAGAGAAAGCCATGTCTAAAATATTACACAAAATGTAAGAGCATTTCACCAAATACAGAATGTGAATAAAGATAGAAATTATTTAACTAAATAGAAATTCTGGAGTTGAAAAGTGCAGTAATTCAAATGAAAACTTCACTAGAAGGACTCAAAAGCAGATCTGAGTAGGCAGAAGAAAGAATCAGAGAACTTGAAGACAGCTCATTTGAGATTCTCTAGTCCGAAAAAATAATGAAAAGTGAACAGAGCTGGCTCCACCCCATTCAAGATGGAGTGAGACACTTCAGAGCTCCATTCCCCACAGAAGCTTTGAACAACCAGCAAGAACTGGTAAAAACATCTTCCTCAAAGCTCCAGAAAACAAAGGGCTACAGTAATAGGGCAAGTACTGAATAGAGAAAAAAATAAGTAAAGGGTACTTAAAAGTAACTGGAGGCTCTTGTCCCCTCCTTCCTTCACTCATGGGTTTGGCCCAGAGTTGGCCCACAATTCCAGTGTGTATCCCTGGTCCCAGTTCAGGAAGAAGCAGAGTAACCCTTGTGTACATACTGGGAGCATGTATGTCTGGCCCAGTCTGTTTTGTGGTCACCTGAGGGACTTGCTGTCTCAGAACTTGCCCTGGGTGTAGAAGGCAAATCACAGAACTCTCTTACAGAATGCTATGGGAAAGAAGACAAATCATGCTGCTTTAGGCAAGGGATTGCTGGCTGTTAGACATACAATGCACTCCCAGAGACAGTAGGAAACTGTTTACTAGGGAAGAGGGGACATTGGGAACCATGTAATGGGAATTCCTAAGCCCACAAGGGCATGTCAAAGACAAGATGTGCCAAAAGGACCAGAGAGTCCTCATCGCTTTGTCCTAGAGTTATTCTCTAAACTGATTGTGATGGTTTGATGCTGGATGGACTCCAGAAAATTATGCCCATAGAGTAATTCCATTCCTGTGGGTGTGAGCCTATCATAAGTGCTATCTTTTGATCAGATTACTTCAGACAAGGGCCTTTTGATTAGATTGTTTCAGTGGAGATGACCCAGGGTGGGTCTTAATCCTCTTACTGGAGTCCTTTATCAATGGGATGAATATAGGGAGAAGCAGAGAGAAACCCCGAGAAGCTGAGAAAGTTCCGGAAGCCAGAAACTGAAATCAGTGGAACACAGAAGTAGGAGAGAAACTCACAGAAGCTGAGGGAAGAAGCCACAGAAACCAGTAAGCTGAAAATGATGAGACCCGGAGTTGAAGGGAGACGCTGCCGTGTGCCGTTCAATTTGACAGAGAAGTCCAGGGTCGCCAGCAGCCAGTCTTTGGGGAGAGAGCATTTGGACATTTTTCTCAGCCATGGAACTATAAGCTTAAAGGTTAATGAATTCCCATTGCAAAAGCCAACCCATTTTTTTTTTTTAAGATTTATTTTATTTATTTATTTCCCCCCCCCTTGTTGTTTGCGCTTGCTGTCTGCTCTCTGTGCCTGTTCGTTGTGTGCTCTCTGTCTGCTCATCATCTTTTTTAAGAGGTACCAGTAAACGAACTCTGAACCTCCCATGTAGGAGGGAGGCGCCCAATCACTTGAGCTACCTCCTCTGTCTCCTCTTTGCGTCTCCTCGTTGTGTCTCGTTGTTGCACCAGCTTGTGCCTTGCTCATCTTTTGGGGATACTGGAACCAAACCTGGGACCTCCCATGTGGTAGGCAGGCACCCAACTGCTTGCGACACGTCTGCTTCCCCCCATTTCTGATATATTGCTCTGGGCACCTTCTAGCCAACTAAAACACTGTATGGATGGCCCTGAAGGAGAACACTCTCACACAGATCAATCTGCAAAGACCGGGAAAGGTGTTTTGTCTCTCTTTTTTTTTTTCCTTTTGGTTAGCTCCTGGCAACCGAGGAAGGCTTTGTCATAATACCAGTTAGATATAAACTTAAGGAACAGGTGCCTCAAAGTCTAAATTCCAACAATAACATTGAAAAATCAAAATGTCCAGTTTTCAACAAAAGGTTACAAGACATAGAAAGAAATAGGAAGTGATGACCAGGCAAAGGGAAAGATTAAAGCATCAGAAATTAATAAAATAATAATTTAAAGAAATAAAATACAAAAACAAAAATTTGAAATTGAAATAAAATTTTTATACATTATGTCTTTCATCACTGTAAGATCTGTTATCTTGTATGTACAGTGATAATTTCTTCCATATGTTCCCCCAGTGTCGATTTTTTTCATTTTATCTTCAAAGAAGCTTTAGATTACAGAAAAGTCACATAGAAAATATAGGGAATTCCCATATATCCAATGCCCTTCCCAGTTTCCACTCTCCTCTATTAATAACATTTTACATGTGGATGGTACATTTGTTACAATTGATGTACAAATATTGAAGCATTGCTACTAACCATGGTCAGTGGTTTACATTATGGTTTACATTTTACACCATATACTTCTATAGGTTTTGACAAAATTTAAAATGACCTGTAAGCACTATACTTGTTAAATATATATCCCAGAGACTTAAATTATTGGTCTGTTCATGTGCCAGTTGAGCCCTGAATCTCAGCAGAGTTGCAACATCTCGTTCATTGGTCTCACCCAGGACAACTAACAAGGAGATGATATGGACAGCACCCACCCCAAGGAACAGGGTGTCCGCAACTGCAAGATAGTTCCATCCATCTGCACCATGTGATCTAAGCCCCCTCCCAATTAGAAACAGAGTGGGCATCACCATCCCAAAATCCTCAAGATTGGAGAGTGAACAATGGACTAAAGTAGACATTATTATTCTAGCAATGTGAGAACTTTCCATTGAACTTATTGATATAAAGGCAGTAGCCACCAGAGGTTCAAAGGAGAGGGAGAAGGAAGAATTGATGTAACATGGGGGCATTTTTGGGACATTGGCATTGTCCTGCATGTCATTGCAATTTTGGATACAGGCCATTATACATTTTGTCATAACCTACAAAATTGTGTGGGGCAGAGTGTAAACTATAATGTAAACTGTAGTCCACGGTTAGTAGCAATGCTTCAATGTGTTCATCAATTGTAACAAATGTTGCACTAATGAAAGTTGTTAATGTGGGAAGTGTGTAGGGGGTAGGGGGTGGGGCATATGGGAGTCCCCTATTTTTTTTATGTTAACAGTTATGTAATCTAAAGCTTTTTTAAAAAAAAGGCAAGAAGGCAGTGGGATGACATAAAGAGCTGAAAGCAAAAAAAGGGGAGGGGGGAGGGGAAGCGGATGTGGCTCAAACGATAGGGCTCCCGTTTACCATATGGATACCATATGGAATCGAACCCGGGGCCTCCTGGTGAAGGCAAGCTAGCCTGCGTGGCGTGGTGAGCTGACACAGCAGGATGACCCAACAAAGGGAGACAAGCAGACACAGAAAAATGCACAGCAAATGGACACAGCAAGCACAAGCAGCAAGGGGGAATAAATAAATAAATAAAAATCTTTAAAAGGGGGGGGCGAGAAGGGGGCACCCAAGAATTCTATATGTGGCAAAATTGTATTTCAGTGACTTGGACTCATAATATATAAACATGTAATTTGTGACAAGAACTACATAAAGGTAGGGACATGGAGGAGTGTAGGAACATAGTTTGTGTATACTATTGGAGGTTTGTATCAAAGCATATGAGATTGTTAAGGATTTAGGATGTTAAATTTAAGCCCATAGTAACTACAAAAAATGTATCAGAGAACAAGCAAGCTCATAGAGACAGAAAGTTGAGTCCAGGTTGCCAGGGATGGGGCAGGGTAAACAGGAACTTAATGCTTAATGGTTATAGGATTTTTATGTTAAAGGAGATGGGAAAGTTTTAGTAATGGAAGGTGGCGAGAGTGCTGCAATATTGTTAATCCCATTGCATGGTATGCTTGAGACTGGTTGAAATAGGTAAGTTTATGTTGTATATATACTCATAATCTAAAAAACAAAGAGCAACTAAGGAACAATGAATGACAATTATGCAATACATGGTGCTAGATGGGATCTAGCAAGGGAGGAGAAAAGGATAAAAGAGACATTATTAGGACATAAGAAAAAATTGGAATATAGACTCTAAGCTTTACATCAATGTTAAATTCCTTGAACTTGATAACTGCACTTACGGTGGTTACATAAGTGAATACCCTTGTTCTTGGGAAATGTATATGGCATTATTAAGTGTTCAAGGATCATGGTGCATACAACCTACAGTCAAGTGTTCAGAAAATGTATTCATAAATAGGTAGGTAGATGGATAGATAGATAGATAGATGGATATAATGATGTGGTAAATGTGGCCAAAAGTTAAAATTGGTGTATTTGGGTTTCGGGCATGGGAGGAGTGAGAGGGGTATGTTGTATTATTTTTGTAACTGTCCTGTAAGTTCAAACATATTTCAAAATAAAAAGTTAAAAAAAATAATACCTGAGAACTCCCCAAATATGTTGAAAATCATTAATCTACACACCCAAAAAGCTAAAAAAAAAAAAACCCTCTATATGCTATGTGGAGAAATACATACTTATAACAATTTAATCAAACTGTCAACATTTAAAGTAAAGAGAATCCTGAAAGCAATAAGAGAAAAGCAACTAAACACATACAAGGAATCTTCCATAAGGTTAACAACTGATTTCTCATGAGAACCCGTGGAGGTCTAAAGTCTGTGAGATGACATATTTAAAGTGCTGAAAGAAAAAAAATCTGACAACAAAGAATTCTATATCCAGTAAAATTTATCCTTCAAAAGCACTGGAGAAATTGAGACATGACTAGATAAGCAAAAGCTGAGGGAGTTCATTACCAGAAGATCTCTACAAAAATTATTAAAGAGAGTCCTTGATGTTGAAATGAAAAGATAATAGACCGTTTCTGGAAAACATACAACAAAACAAAGATCCCCACTAAAGGTAACTACATATGTACATATAAATGCCAGCATTATTGCATTTTGGGTTTGTAACTCCACTTTTTATTTCCTACATGATTTATAAGACAAATACATGAAAAGTAATTATGTATCTATGTTATTGGGCACACAATGTGTAAAGATGTAATTTGTGAAAACACCAACATACATAGGGGCCAGAGATATATAGGAGCAGAGTTTTTGTTTGCCATTGAACCTATGTTGGTATCAATTAAAACTAGATTGTTATAAATATAGGATGTTATATTTGTCCCCAGGACAACCACAAGGAAAATAACTAAAAATATATCTATGGTAAAAGAAAAGAAATGACAAGGGAATTAAATTGGTACATTAGAAAATACCTATTTAACACAAAAGTATGCATTAATGGAGGAATGGGGGGAGTCATAAGATAAAGGGCATAACAAAATGGCAGAACTAAGTAATGTCTTATCAGTAATTACATTAGATGTAAACAGATTAAACACTGGGTATCCCTATGCAAAAGAATGAAGGAGGACCCCTATCTCACACCAAATTAACTCAAAATGGATCAAAGTCCTAAATATAAGAACCAGGACAATAAAGCTCCTAGAAGAAAATGTAGGGAAGCATCTTCAGGATCTTGTGTTAGTAGGCAATGGATTCTTAGACTTTACACCCAAAGTACAAGCGACAAAAGAAAAAATAGATAAATGGGACCTCATCAAAATTTAAAACTTTTGCTCCTTGAAGGACTTTATCATGAAAGTAAAATGACACAATCTACAAAATGGGAGAAAATAATTTGAAACCACACATCCAATAAGGGTTTAATATCCAGAATATATGAAGTAATCCTACAACTCAACAACAAAAAGACAAACAACCCAAATAAAATGGACAAAAGACTTGAATAGACATTTCTCTAAAGAAGATATACAAATGACCAAGAAGCACATGAAAAGATGCTCAATATCATTAGCCGTCAGGGAAACGCAAATCAAAACCCCATGGATACAATTTCACATACACTAGAGTGCCTCCTATTAAAAACACAGAAAGTGTTGGAGGGGATGGAGAGAAATAAAAACACTCATTCATTGCTGGTAGGGATGTAAAGTGGTGTAGCTGCAGTGGAAGAAGTTTGGCAGCTTCTCAGAAAGCTACGTATGGAATTACCATATGACCTAGCAATGCCACTGCTAGGTATATACGCTAAAGAATTGAAACCAGGGACTCTTAACAGATATTTGCACATCGATGTTCATAGCAGCATTATTCACAATTGCCAAAAGATGGAAGCAACCCAAGTGTCTATCAACCAATGAATAGATCATCAAAATGTGGTATATACAGGGAATGGGTGTAGCTCAGTGGTTGAGTGCCTGCTTCACATGTATGAGGTTCCGTGGTCTATCCCTGGTACCTCCTTAAAAAAAAAAAAAAAAAAAAAGTAGTGTATACAGACAATAGAATATTATTCAGAACTAAAAAGGAATGATGGTCTGATTCATGTGGCAACATTGGTGAAACTTGGAAGTCATCATGTTGCAGGACAAATAGTGTATGATCTCACTGATATGAACTAATTATAATAAGCAAACTCATAGAGTCAGAATGTAGAATATAGTTACCAGGGCTGGGTTGGGGGTAGGGAATGGGGAGTTAATGCTTAAATTGTACAGAATTTCTATTTGGGTTGACTGTAAAATTTGGGTAATGGATGATGGTGATGGTAGAAGAACATTATGAATATAATTAACAGCACTGAATTATATATTTGAATGTGGTTAAATGGGGAATATATAGGTCATGTATATGTTACTAGAATAAAAATTAAAAGAAAAAACATAGGACTGTAGAACACAGTCAACCCTATCTTAAAGAATGGACTAAAGTTAATAGTACAAATATAAAAATGTTAATTCATGAATTATAACAAATGTACCACATTAATGCAAGGTGTTAATAATAGGGTAGTGTATGGGAACACTGTATTTTATATTTCTGCATGATATTTCTATAAACCTACAACTTCTCTAACAAGAAAAATTATTAATAAAAAATAAATTTAATAAATAAAATAGAATATGATTTTGTAAATGCTCATTATTTATCACACAAATCTAAATGGGTGGGAACTCTGTTTCCAGATTAACTTTATAAAGGGAAGGGAAGAGATCCTCCCTAAGTGGTAATGATTAATGTGGGGTACATAGAAGTACTATTTTCTCTGAGTGATGAAGTTACATAACTTTAGAAATTGAGCAGAGTTGTACACGATGTAAATGGAAATAAAAGTTTAAGTAGGATGGGAAGAGGATGCAGCTCAAGTGATTGAGCTCCTGCCTACCATATGGGAGGTCCCGAATTCAGTTCCCAGTGCCTCCTAAAGAACATGAGTAAGACAGCAAGCTGATGCAACAAGATGACACAACATGAGGCACAAGGAGGAAAACATAATGAGAAACATAGCAAAGCAGGGAGCAGAGGTGGCTTAAGCAATTAGGCGCCTCCCTCCCACATGGGAGGTCCTGGGTTCTGTTCCTGGTCAGTCCTAAAAAAAATAAAGACCAGCACACAGCAAAACAGACAGCAAAACGCAAAACAACAAGGGGGAGGGGAGAAATAAATAAAATCTTAAAAAAAAGAAAGTTTAAGTAGGGGCCTATTAACTTACACAAAGAAAACTGCATTATTTGCAAATCTTTATCTCAACATTTGAATGTTTTATCAATATGAAGTCACCCTTTAATATTTTCTGATTTCACTTTTGATTTCCTCTTTGACCCATGCATTATTTAGAAGTATGTTTTTAAATTTTCAAATATTTGGTGATTTCCCAACTATTTGTTATTGATTTCTAGTTTAATTTGGTGTGGTTAGAGAACATACTTTGCATGATTTCAATTCTTTTAAATTTGTTGAAGTTTTTTCTATCACCCAGAATATGATTCATATTTATGAATGTTCTATATGCACTTGAAAATAATGAATTCTCCTACTGTTGGGGTGGATTGTTTTCTAAATGTCAGGTAAGCTGACTGATAGCATTGCCAGGTCTTCTATATCTTTACTGATTTTCTATTCAGTTTCTTTATTAACTACAATGCTGAGGTCTCTAATTAAAACTGGATTTAGGAAAGCGGATGTGGCTCAAGCAATTGGGCTCCTGCCTACCACATAGGAGGTCTGTGGTTCAGTTCCCGGTGCCTCCTAAAGAAGACAATGAGCTGGTACAATGGGCAGGTGTGGTGAGCTGATGCGACAAGATGACACAACAGGGGGGCGTATGTGGCTCAAATGGTTGGGCGTCTGTCTGCCATATGGAGGGACCTGGGTTTGATCCCCGGGACCTCCCGGTAAAATTTAAAATATATATATAGAAGGTGCATGGGCTGCCAGGCTCTGTGTGCCGGTGAGCCGCCAGGCCCTGGGAGCCATGCAGCAAGATGATAATGTAACAGGAGACAGACGCAGGGGAGAGACAAGATGAGATGCTCCGAAAGCTCCAAAAACCAGGAACTGAGGTGGCGCCGGTGGCAGAACACCTCTCTTCTATATTGGAGGTCTTCAGAATCGAATCCTGGTGAAGACTGGAGGAGGAGGATGAGAAGAGAAGGCAGGAAATAGACACAGATAATTGCCCAGGGAATGGACACAAAACAGCAAATGGGGAAGGGGGGGGTTAAAATGGATAAAGTAAATAAATAAATCTTTAAAAAAAAAAAAAAAAAAAGATGACACAACAAGAGACACAAGAGGAAAAACATAATGAGAAACATAACAAAGCAGGGAATGGAGGTGGCTTAAGCGGTTATGCTCCTTCCTCCCACATCGGAGGTCCTAGGTTTGGTTCCTGGTGCCTCTTACAGAAACAAAAGAAGACAGACACAGTAAGTGCAAACAATGAGAGAGTGGGAAGAAATAAAGTAATAAAATAAATCTTTAAAAAATTATAAACTGAATTTATTTATTTCTCCTTTCAGTTCTATCAGTTTCTAATACTTCTGTTGTTAGTTGCATACATATGTAAAATTATTAAATTTTCTTGGTGAACTGACTCTTTGATTATTAGGTAATATACCTCTTCATCCCCAGTGATATTCTTTGTTCTAAAGTCAACTTTGATAATATAGATATTCCACTTTTCTTTGGGTTAGTGTTTGTATGGTATATCTTTTCCTATCCTTTCTTTTTTTAATCTAACTTTCTATGTCTTTTGTATTTGAAGCATGCTTGTCGTAGATAGATTGCAGTTGCTTTTTTCCCAATCTGACACTTTCTTTTAATTAGTTTAGACCACTTGCATGTAATGTAATTATTGGGCTTAAATTTATAACCTTCCTAGTGGTTTTCTGTTTATTCTATCTATTCTTTGTTTCCTTTTTTCCCTTTTCTGCCTGCTTTAGAATTAACTGAATATTTTTTATTAGTCCATTTTATCTTCATTAAAATTTTTTGTTGCCCAGTGCTTACAATATACACCTTGAATTAATCAGTCTACTTAAAAAAAAATATTATACTGCTTTATGTATAGTTTAAGAAACTTAAAATAGTGGGAGGTGTGGGAGGTGGGCAACATGGGAATCCTGGTGGGTTCTGTGTAATATTTTAGGTAATCTAAGCACCTCTTAAAATATATTTATATATATATATAAATAACATTTTTGTAAGCAAATGCACACACGCACACAAAAAATCCCTTAAAATAGCACTTTTAAGTCTTCCCTTATCTTTTCTGTGATTGTTCCTGTGTGTGCTATAAAACTACAGGTATCTATAAAATACCTTCATTTTAACCATTTCCAGAGATCTTCATTTCTTTGTGTAGTTCCCAGTTTCTGTTTGGTATTATATTCCTCTTCCTTGAACATTTCTTGTAGTTGCAAACTGGTATTAAATTCTGTCAGCTTTTGTTTTCTAAAAAATTCTTTATTTTGCCTTCACATTTGAAAGATATTTTCATTGAGTATAGACTTCTGGGTTGATAGTTTAGTTTTCTTTTTCTTTCAGATTGTCTTCTGGTTTGCAATTTCAAATGAGAAGACTGTTGAAATACTTGTCTTTGCTCCTCTGTGTGTAGTGTGTCTTCCCTCTCCAGCTGCTTTCAACTTTTTTCTTTCTTTGGTCTTTGGTTGTTGTAACAGAGTGGGGCCTAGGTTGCTGGAGGGTTTTTTCTTAACATTCCCACCTCACCCTCGGCTTTCAGCCTTCCCTGCGTACCTGTGCCTCAGACAGGGCTTTAACCACACATTTTATTTTTTATTATTTTATTTTATTTTTAAAGATGCTTTAGATTGTATAAATGATACACCAAAAATGGGGGCGGGGTTCCCATATATCCCAACCCCTCCCCCCAGCCCCACTTTTCTCCATTAACAACATTAGTGTGGTACATTTGTTACAATTGATGAATGCATATTGAAGCATTGCTACTCACCGTGGTCATTAGTTAACATTATAGGTTTACACTTTGTGCCACACATTTTTATAAGTTTTGACAAAATATATAATGGCCGGGAAGCGGCTGTGGCTTAATCAGTGGGGCTCCCGTTTACCATATGGGAGGCCCCGGGTTTGGTTCCCGGGGCCTCCTGGTGAAGGCAAGCCCGCCCGCATGGCGTGGTTAGCTGACCCAGCGAGCACGAGCAGCAGGGGGGGGGATAAATGAATAAATAAATAAAATCTTAAAATATATATATAAAATGGCCTGTGTCTGTCATTGCAATGTCATTCAGAGCAATTCCAATATCCCCAAAATGCCCCATGTTATACCTACTCTTCCCTCCCCACCCCACCAGAACCTCTGGTGGCCACTGCCTTTATAGCAATGTTACAAGAGCTTCCCTTGCTAGAATAATAGTAAGTCTACTTTAGTGCATAGCTGCATTCCCCCCTTATGTACGTTCATTCCTCAGTCTTGAGGATTTTAGGGTGGTGATGCCCGCTCTGTTTCTGACTGAGAGGGGCTTAACCACCCTCTTGTCCCTCCCCCATTTGAAGACCACCGTTGCTTGATCCTAGGTGCTTGCTAGCCTCACACTGAGGCTGGGAGGGTTCTCTGCTGCCCAGGTCCAGCCTTGCTCTGAAGCAGGCCGTGTCACGGGGTCTTGAGAGGTAACGGGGGCGGGGAGCTGTTTCTCAGCCACCCTATCCCTCCCTGTAGTACCAAACGCTGCCTGTAGCTTTGGTAGGTCTTTTGCAGGAATTTCCCGCCCCTCCCCTGGGAGTAGAAGGTTGTTTCGTTTTGTTTGTTTTTTACCTTTATTCCAGGCACAGGGGTCTGGTTTGTTGCCCTTCCATCTTACAGCTCTTGTCTGTGAGGAAGATTCAGGGCAGAGCTTCTTACCTTTCCTGTAGACATGGTGCTCCCTCCAGGCCTGCACCAAGGATGGAGGATTTCCCTGGTCTCCTGCCCTGCGCCCAATCATCCCTAAGCACCTAGTGAAGTCTGCGGAGAAGAGCTTGCTAGTGGGTGCAAACTCCCCTTGTGTATGCAGCTCAGGCATTACATCCTTTCACACTAGTCCACATTCAGCCAGTAGCAATTTGTTTAAAGTTTTAGCTGGATTTTCATCCCACCTGTCAGTTCTGCTACAGGTCAAGCCCTGCACATCTCAGGACCTGTCTTGTGATTCTCCTGAAACCTTTGCTCTCTGACCGGTTCAAGAAAAGCTATGATTTTAGAGTTTATCTAGGTTTTTCATGTTCTCACGCTCGTTTCAGCTTTCTAAATCCTAGGTGGCAACAAAATCAGTGTAGTGTCTCATTAACGTTTTTTAGCAGACAAATAGTGAAACTGCTTTGAAGAGAGATTTCCTTTCTAAATATTCCTATTTGTTCCTATTTTACTCTCCTTAAACAAAATTGTTATTTGTTTATTTACTATGTCTTCTAGTCCCAGCCTTTATGTTTAACTTGCACACCTTTAAAGTATACTTCCCCAATTTATACTTGAAAAGACCTAAGAAAATAAGGTATTTAATATGCTATTCTGTTAGGTTTAACCTTAACCTTATTCAAAAGTTTTTTTTTTTTTTTGTTTAGTTGGGTATTTTTTTTTAACTTTTTATTTTGAGTTACATTCAAACATACAGGACAGTTACAAAAATAATAGAAACTCCACAAAGAGAACTCCCAACATGGTCCTACCCACACCATCCCCGCTGAGATACCTGTATCCACGAATTTTAACCTTTTACCACATTTGCCATATCATTCTATCTATATATCTATCATCTATCTATCTATCTATCTATCTATCTATCTATCTATCTATCTATCTATCTATCTATCATCTATCTGTATATTTATCAATCCATTTTTCTGAATACTTCAGTGAAGGTTGTATACCACATGCTCCTTGAACAACACTGGCATGTACATTTCCTAAAAACAAGGATATTTGCTGATGTAACCACCTTAAATGCATATGTTCCAATAATGTCTCTTTGAGCTTTTTCTCCTGCATTGCTAGATCTCATCCAGGATCATGTATTGCATTTAATTTTCATGGTCTCTTTAATTGTTCTTTTTTAAATCATAGGAATATATATATAGTTGTCCCATCTCAACCATTCCCAAACATACTATTCAATGGGATAAATTAGATTCACATTATTGCTGTACCCTCACCACCTTCCACTAAAATTTTCCCATCTCCAAAACAGAAACCCTACAGCCATTAAGCATTAACTCCCCATTCCTCCTGCCAACTTAACTTCAATAGTATACACAAGTTATGTGTATACTTTTATGTAGTTCTTACCACAAATTAAATGTTTATATATTATGAGTTCAAGTATCATTACATAACAAGTATCATTACATATTATGCATTTGCCTTTTTGATCCTGTAAGAAGCAAAAAGGGGAGTTACAAACCAAAAATACAATAGTGCTAGCATTTATATTTATTCATGTGGTTACCCTTACCAGAGATCTATATTTCTTCATGCAGCTTCAATCTATTGCCTATTGTCCTTTCCTTTTAATCAGCATAACTTCCTTTAGCATCCCTTGTAGGACTGGTCTAGTGGTGAAGAACTCCCTCAGGCTTTTGTTTTTCTGGGAATGTCTTACTCTTTTTTTTTTTTTTCCTTTTTCTTTTTTTAGGAGGTACTGAGGTTTGAACCCAAGACCTGGGACATGGGAAGCAGGCATTCAACAATGGAGTTACATCCACTCCCCAATGAGAGTTGTTTGTTTGTTTGTTTTTAGGAGGATCCAGGGATTGAACTTGGGACCTCATACATGGGAAGCAGGCACTCAACCACTTGAGCTACATCTGCTCCCCTCTCTCACTTTTAAAAGACAGTTTTGCCACATATAGAATTCTTGGTTGGCAATTTTTTTTTTTTTGCTTTCAGCATGTTAAGTATGTCATCCCACTGCCTTCCTGCCTCCATGGTTTCTTTTTAAAGATTTATTTTATTTATCCCCCACCCCCTTGTTTTTTGCACTTGCTGTCTGCTCTCTGTGTCCATTCACCGTGTGCTCTCTGTGTCTGCTTGTCATCTATTCTTGTCTTCTCTTTAGGAGGCACCAGGAACTGATCCTGGGACCTCTGATGTGGGAGAGAGGCACTCGATCTCTTGAGCCACCTCAGCTCCCTGGCTTGTTGTGTCTCTCATTGTTGTCTCTTTTTGTTGCGCCAGCTTTCCATGCAAGCCAGCTCTCCGCGTGGGTCAGCTCTCCGCATGGGGGATGAACCTGGGAACTCCCGTATGGTAGACAGGAGCCCAATCACTTGAGCCACATCTGCTTCCCACCTCCATGGTTTCTGATGAGAAATCAACATTTGATCTTATTGAGGCTCCCTTTACATGACTTGTTGCTTCTATATTGTGGCTTTCAGAATTCTCTATATTTTTTGCATTTGACAGTCTGATTATAATATGCCACATCATGGGTCTATTTGGGTTAGTCTGTTTCGAATTCATTGAACTCCTTGAATGAGTATATTCAAGTCTTTCATTAAATGTAGGAAGTTTTCAGCCATTATTTCTTTGAATATTCTCCTACTGGGTATCCTATAATGTGTACATTGCTTGATGGTGTCCTACAGGTTCCCCAGGCTCTGTTCACTTTTCTCCGTTCTTCTTTCTGTTCCTCAGAGGGAATAATTTCAATCATCTTATCTTCCAGTTCTCTGATTCTTTCTTCTGTTAGCTCCAATCTGTTTTTTTTTTGTTGTTGTTGTTGTTGTTGTTGTTATTGTTGTTTTAAAGATTTTATTTATTTATTCATTTATCCCCCCCTTGCTGCTCGTGCTCGCTGGGTCAGCTAACCACGCCGTGCGGGCGGGCTTGCCTTCACCAGGAGGCCCCGGGAACCGAACCCGGGGCCTCCCACATGGTAAACGGGAGCCCTACTGATTGAGCCACAGCCGCTTCCCCCAATCTGTTGTTAAACTCCTCAAGGGAATTTTAAATTTTGGTTACTAAGGTCTTCAGCTCTGTTTGGCTCCTTTTGATAATCTGCGTTCATCTATCATTCTCCTGATTTCCTTTAGTTCTTTGTCCAAATTTTCCTTTAGCTCTTGTAGCATATTTGGGACCATTTTTTAAAACTCTTTGTCTGCGCTGCTGCTGGAACCAGTGTCTGGGCTAGTGATGGAGTTAATACTCTATTGTAAGACTTACTTAGGAAGCGGATGTGGCTCAAGCAGCTGGGCGCCTGCCTTCCACATGGGAGGTCCTGGGTTCGGTTCCCTGTGTCTCCTAAAGAAGATGAGCAAGACAGCAAGCTGATGTGACAGGCTGGCGCAGCAAGCTGACGCAACAAGATGATTCAACGAGATGATGCAACAAGATGACACAGCGAGATGATGCAGCGAGATGACACAACGAAGAGACACAGCAAGGAAACACAATGAGAGACACAACAAGCAGGGAGCGAAGGTGGCTCAAGTGATTGGGTGCCTCCCTCCCACATGGGAGGTCCCTAGTTCAGTTCCCAGTGACTCTTAAAAAAAAGAAGATGAACAGAGAGCAGACAGCAAGCACAAACAACAAGGGGGGTGGGGAATAAATAAATAAAAAATAAATCTTAAAAAAAAATAAGACTCTTACTTGCACCCACCCAGCCCAACTGCTGCCCCACCACACCATGCTTCAACTGCCTCCTCCTCCTCAGTAACACGGGCCACTGAAAGGTATGATATATTTGATCTAAGACAGCCCATTTTTGTCCAGAAATCTACAGTGGTGACAAGGACATGTGATTCCTTCTGCCAGATTCCAGATTATTAAATACAATTGACATCCTAGTTGACAATTGCAAAAAGCAACCTTGGATTATTTTATTTGATTTTTGTGGGACACCACAATCCCAAATACATAGAACACATCAGGCTTCAAGTCCCCTGTAGAATTCGAAAACAACCTTTGCTAATGAGGATGTCTGATACTGTTAATGTACAAGATGAAACTGAAACAATGAAGGATTTGGAGGCAGAAGTGAAAGATACAACCAGAGTTGAAAATCTTATCAAATCAGAAAACAGTGGGAAGATTTTGGCAAAGAATGACCATTGTATTGACAACAATATTGATTTGCAGGAGAAAATTCAGATCCAGTTAACACAATCATTGGAAAAAGAGGAAAAGCCCTTAAAAGATGAAACAGAAAAAGGAAAAGCCAGTGATAAGTTTCCCAGAAAAATGTTATCAAGAGATTCCAGTCAAGAATACATGGATTCCACTGGCATAGATTTTTAATTTTTAGTAAATACATTAAAAAACAATCCCAGAGACAGAATGATGCTGCTGAAATTGGAACAAGAAATTTTAGATTTCATTGGTAATAATGAACCCGGTCAGAAATGTAATGAACATATTAAGGATGATAAAGGTGAAGCCTTTCAGAAATGATACTTTCTCAAGAGGGATAACTCTAGCTTTGACAAAGATGATAACCAGATGAGAATACAATTGAAAGATGACAGAAGAAGCAAATCTATAAAAGAAAGAGAAGAGTACCAGAGAGCTAGAGAGCAAATATTTTCCCAAGATTCCCTGTGTTCCCAAGAGAATTATATTATTGACAAAATAATTCAAGATGAGGATGCAAGTGGTACCCAGCAAAGGCACCAGATATTTAGAGTTAATAAAGATGCTTCAGGGAGATCAACAAATAGCCATCAAAGCAGCACTGAGAATGAGCTGAAGTACCCTGAACTGCCATCCTGGAGCAGGACAGATTCAGACAGGTCTCTACAAAGCTTAAAGCCTGCTGTAACCAAAGCCAGCAGCTTCAGATATGATAAGATAAGATATGATAGTTCTGGAAGCAACAAAAGCATAGGCAGGCTTTCAAAAACATGTCAGCCCTCCATAAACCCAGATGGGAGTCCAGTTGTGTATAATCCTCCTATAACTCAGCAATCAGTTAGGACCCAAGTGCCTGGACTGCCACAGCCACCTCTGCCACCTCTACCACCTCAACCACAGGCAGCTGATCACATTTTCTCACAGGACGACTTTGGATCTCAGATCAGCCACATGACTCTTGCCCGCCAGCCATCTGCTGATGGTTCTGACCCTCATGCCACCATGTTCCAGTCCACTGTTGTTCTTCAGTCCCCACTGCAGTCTGGTTGTATCATGTCAGCAGCCCCTTCACCACATCCTCCACCATTGCCGCCACCGCCTCCTCCTCCCCTACTGCCCAGGCAGCCAGTCCCTACTGCTGGCTATGCCGCTCTGGTCATCCCATCAGCCAAGCTGTGCTCCAGCAGCAGGGCTTTATTCAGCAGCCCTCACCACAGGTTGCCAGCCTGTTATTGTGCTCCAAGTCACTATCATTCCAGTCAACCTCAGTACCACTCAGTCCCTTCTGTCCATGACAATTCTCATATAAATCAGCCACTGCCACAGGCTGCACAGCAGACGGGCTTTCAAGGTATGCCTGAGCAGCAGCAAAACTACCAAGGACAGCTGGAGTTCAGCTACCCCAGGGTCACTGCTTGGTCAGTGGCCAACCCAACAACTTTGAAAATCAGATTCAGGGAGTTGTTATCCCTTATCCTTCAGTGCCATCCTATCAGGTTTCACTACCTCAGAGTTCTCAAGGAATTGCCCATTAGACTTATCAACAACCTGTTCTGCTCTCTAATCAGTCTAATCAAGGATCTACACCCACAACAGGAATGGCAGTTTACTATAGTATCATTCCATCTGGTCAACAAAACAGTTAAAGTTCATCAGTAGGTTTCTTGCAACATACAGGATCAGATCGCATACAATTTCCTCAAACTACTTCACCCTACAATTCCCAACAGCTTCAAAGCCACCGTAGTGCAGCTGTGCCACCTCCGCCACCTGGTGGAGGAATGATGGTGATGCAGCTCAGTGTTCCAAACAGTCCACACTCCCGTGCCCACACACCTCCCCCGTGGAAACAGAACAAATATTACTGCGATCACCAGAGAAGACAGAAGACAAAATTTAGTAATGTTGACAACATTGTCCAGTGCAGCCCTCAACTCAATATCCCATTAGTTCACCAGCTCAGACACCAGCACCAGCTCAACGGTCCACCCTGAAAACTGTTATGTCTCTGTACCACCACTTCCATCATGCCCCAGTTTTCTAGACCTTTTGTCCTTGGGCAAGGAGATGCCAGATACCCATTACTTGGCCAACCACTGCAGTATAACCCTACTGCTGTTCTGCGCAGACACATTCCAAACCAACAGGGTCAGGAAAAAGGTATGGAAACTGAGGAAGGAAACAAGCTAAAAAAGGCTGCGTCCACTGACCTTGGAGCAGGAGAAGCAGTTGTTGGGAAGGTTTTGGAAATTACTGAACTACCAGATGGAATAACATGCATGGAAGCCGAGAAGCTTTTTGGAGAACTCTTTAAAATTGGCGCAAAGATCCGGTGGCTCCGGGAACCACAGTCCCAGCCCCAGCTGCGTCTCACCCTTTCTGCTGTAGCAGTGGGGACAACCCTGTCAACCTTGAATGCTCTAAACCAAGTGACTTGGCCTCCACATACAGTGTCTTAGCCACATCCTCCTCCATTGCGCTGAAGAAACAAATTAGCTCAGTCAACAAATTTAAACTGAGAACAAGCAAGAAGCACTATGACTTTCACATTTTGGAAAGGGCAAGTTCTCAGAAACAGTAACTTTTGGACCCTTCGCCTTTATGATTACCCTGTCCTCTCCCATCTTTGATTGGCTTGGTATTTGGAGCTTCTGTAAACATTATAGAGACTCCTAGGAGTAGTCATGGCATTACAGCTTTTGAAGAAAGGCCAATGAGCCAGCAAAGGGGGTAAAAATATGCATTTTGCCTCAAATGACTGTAGGAATCCACAATGGAATGATAACAGAGTTAACAGGTTTTTCTGAGGAAATGCTGTTCAAATGCCTCTTCACTTTTAGGGTTATTTTGTATTTTTTGTTTGTTTGTTTTTTTAGGAGGTGCTGAGGAGGGAATCCAGGACCTCATATATGGGAAGCAGGCACTCAACCACTGAGCTACACTAGCTCCCTGATTTTGTTTTATATTTCTAGATTCTTGTATCAGATCCAAAGCTCTATTGTACAGCAAATTATTCTTCAAAATGATTATAACCAGTTACAACTTTAATTTCTTTTGTTTGTTTTTAAGGAGGTACTGGGGATTGAACCCAGTACATGGGAAGCAGATGATCAACCACTGAGGCACAACCACTTCCTGTCTGGTTTTTTGTTGTTGTTGTTTTTGTTTTGCCTTTATTTTTTCTGCAGCCAGCACACCATGACTCAACTTAGAATTTGGGGGGAAAAGAATGCAGGAGTGGAATAACCAAGTCAAAACTATATACTGTCTTTTTGGAGGATGGGGGATGACCAAGAAGAGCCCACAAATAGATGATTACTCATCCCGTAAATCTTAAACACAGAAACAATTTCCATAAAATACAAAATACCTGCATAAAATCCTTTCCCTATTCATTAAGGTGGTATCCATATTAAGTGTGAAGTAAGTTATGTTCTTAACGCCTCTTAATCAATTAAACCATTTAGATTCAAAGGAGAATAGGAATCATTTTAAGCAGGAACATACTTGCACTTTTTTTGTCGTGTTTGTCAGTAACTAAATGCCACCTATTTGCATTCCCCTCCTTATGGATCCTATTTTTTAGTCACCTAAGGAAATACATTTGATGAGTGCTGGAAACTTCTTAAGTGGTTTAAAATTCATTTTCATTGTTTTCAGTGGATCACGAGACATCACAGAGTCACTGAACTTATGGACAAGGAAACTTTTTTCCATTTCTGTGTAATTCACAAGGCTGTACAATGTGTGCTGATGCAAGTCTTTTTCAGTTCAAAAGAATAAATGTTTACAAATATAGAAAAAAAGCTTTTGTCTGTTATGTCCAAATCTGGTCCTCCTCATCGATGGTTTCTAATGCTTTAATCATCTCCTTTGCCTGGACCATCGCTTCCTGTTTCATTGAATGTTTTGTAAGCTTTCATTGAAACCTGGACATTTTGATATTTTAATGCGTTATCCCTGAAATTTAGAGTCTGTGGCTTCTGTTCCTTAAACTTGTATCCAGCTAGTGTTATGACTGAGTTTTCCTTGAATGGCAGAAGCTAACAAAAAAAGAAAAAGAAAAAGAAAAAGGAAAACACCTTTCCCAGCCTTTGAAGATTGACCTGTGCAAGTGCTCTCCTTCTCGGCTTATCCATGCAATGGGCTGTATGAGAATAGCTCCAGACTCACTGATCTTTTCTACCTATTTTTCTAGTCTGGGACATGCCCTTGTGGCCCTAGGAATTCCCCCATTTACATGATTCTGAAGGTCCCTTCTTCCCTAGGAAACAGTTTCCTCAGTCCCAGCCTCTGCATTATGTCCTAGCACCAGCAATCCCTTGCCTCAGGGCAGCATGGCTTGACTGCTCTGAGCTGCCTTTTACATGCAGGGAAGTTCTCTGAAAGTGAGTCTTTCAGGCCACCACCAGACTGTGCCGTAAATACATGTTCTCAGCATGTGCACAAGGGTCACACAGCTTTCTATGGAACTGGGACCAGGAATCTACCTGGGAGCTTGGGCTGGCTCTGTTCTCTGCATGGAGCTGGTATGGGATAGGGGAGGGGCCAGCCAGGTTGCCACGAGATCCTATTCCTTTTAAGAAGCCTTTTTCTTGATTCGGTGCTTGTCCTGTTACTGCACTCTGTAAATTGTTTACTGGAGCCTTGAGAAAGATGTTTCTGCCATTCTTGCTGATTGTTCAAAGCTCCTGTGGGAGGGTGGAGAAGAGTCTCATTCCACCCCCTTGATCAAGGCCAAAAGTTTTTGTTTTGAAGGAAACTTAAAAACTTATACCCAGGGAAGCTGATGTGCCTCAGGCAACTGGGTTCCTGCCTACCACTTGGGAGGTCGCAGGTTCAGATCCCAGTGCCTCCTAAAGAAGACAGCAAGCTGGTGCAACGGGAAGACGCAGAGAGCTGACACAACAGGAGACACAAGAAGAAAAAACATAACGAGAGACACAACAAAGCAGGGAGCAGAGGTTCCCAGTACATCCTAAAGAAGACAGCAAGCTGACGCGACAGGCAGTCACGGCAAGCTCACGTAACAAGATGACGCAACAAGAGACGCAGGGAGGAAAAACATAAGAGAGACATAACAAAGTAGGGAACAGAGGTGGCTCAAGCGATTAGGCACCTCCCTCCCACATCAGAGGTCATGGGTTCGGCTCCTGGTGCCTCCTAAAGAAACAAGGAAGACGAACAGACACAGCAAGTGCAAACACGGGGGTAGGGAGTAAATAAATAAAATAAATCTTTGAAAAAAAAAACAAAAACAAAACTTATACCTTGGCTTGGCAAATTAGCTGATGAAGTATGTGGCTTTTGTTCAGGAGGCATATCAGTAGCAGATCTCACCTGGGACATTTTTCCCTCCAAAGAGGAAAAGAGAAAGAAACTAGTACAAACCATTTTTGTAGATATTTTATTAAAATATTATTTAAAATGGATGTTTTTGCTTTTCCACTGAATTGCAGGCCACTTACTTGGTCAGATAACTCAAAATTAGGGTAGTAAAAACAAAATGAAACTACCCTTTTAGAATCACACTGGTTTTCCTTTTTATCTATGAGAATAGACCAGGAATTGATGAACCTATTAATTTTCTCTTGAATTTTCTATGAAGACAAAAATAATCATGTTCATATCCTCTGTGTGAAAAAGTATTTATGGCTTATTTAAAATAAAATATTGGATAATTTAAATATAATTGAAATATTTTTAATACATGGAGTTTGAAATAACATGTAGTGTAATTACATTTGTCAAATAAAAGGTGATAGAAATAATTTTTTATTTCATTTTATTTTATTTTTTTAGGTACCAGGGGGCAGGGATTGAACATGGGACCTTGTATGTGGGAAGCTGGAGCTCAACCACTGAGCCACATTGGCAAACCTGAATTGGTTTCCTCATTTGTTTTGCTTGTTTTTTTTTAAAAAAATATTTGCTTATTTATTTATTTTTAGGAGGCATCAGGAACCGAACCCAGGACCTCCCATGTTAGAAGCAGGCTTAACTGCTTGAGCCACATCTGTTCCCCTAAATTTATTTTAAATGTGGTACTATCTGGTTAATAATGTTACATAAGTTGTAATTACTTACGTGGCTAATTATAATATAGACTATATATACTTTCTTATATTTAGAATTAATAAAATAACTTCGCTCTTTTTTTTTTTTTTCTTTTGTGGAGACTTTCTGCCCACACAGGACAGATTGTCCCAGACTACCCAGGAATGGGTGCATTCCCAGGCAGTAAAGGCTTAGGCGTGGGCTTCTTGCCTAAAGACAGTTACTTGTGAGGACTTCTGGGAAGATGGGGGACTAGAAAGACATGGGACTCTCTTTTCTCCCAGAAAATTAACTAGAGAACAGGCAGAAATGGCCTGGAAAAAAAATCTTCTAGGGTTTAGGACACCAGGTGAAGGCTGGACACTGTCCAGAGGAGAGAGGGGCTAAGGAAAACAAGCGTGATGGCAAAATTGTGAGTTAAAATCTGCAGCTGTAATTGCTGGCATCCTCCCCTACCCTAAAGACACTTTTGAATTCTCAGGCCTTGGGGCCAGGGGCTACATACAAAGGGGTCCCCAGGAATCCACCTCCCCAGGAAAGAGGAGAGAGATGAATACAGCCAAAGGCTGACTCAGCTTTTGACCCACAGATTTGGTCTGCTGTGTCCCACGATCCTTTCCAGGCCAGGTGGGCCACACCATTGTTTTCTCTGTTTGGTGCATGGGACTGAAGAGATCCAACCCTCTCAACCTCCCTCTCTACTGATCAGAACTGGTTGTTGAAGACACAGAGGTGAGTGGGATTATTTCCTACCTGGGACCAGGGAGGGGGTTGCCAGCAAAGGTTGGAGAACTGCTTCTGAGAAAGTTTGAATTATGAGGTTCTTAGCCTCCAGGCAGGATCCTCTGTCACATTGATCCCATCCACGTTGCAGTGAACACACTCCGACCAGGATTTGAAGTGAGAGGGCTGCTGAGGATTGCCATCTGTTGGCTAATCAAGGAAGTTCATGTGAGGAAATTAAAAGTAAATAAGAGAGGCTTTTTCCAGCCTTTATAGCCTCTCTCCCCAAGACCCATAGAAGCAGGTCTGCAACCCATTACTGGGTCAGGTCTCAGATTTGAGCAACTAAACAGGGACAATCCTAAAGACCCAGAACAGGTTGAACCAAGAATCAAAGAACAGCAGTAACACACAGCCTCCCACCACTAAATCCCTAAGAAAGAGAGAGAAATTGAGCACCTGAGTAAACTAGTCATCCTGATCAGATGCCTAGACATCAGCAAAAAAATTACAGGTCATACTAAGAAAATGGAAGAAATGGCCCAAGCAATGGAATATATCAAAGCCCCAGAGGGACAAAGGATTTGAGACAACTAATCAACAAGATGCAACCAAATTTCCAATATCAAATTGAGCTGAAAGACACTACAGCTAAAGCGATAAAAGACATAAAAAGGCACTGAGCAGACACAAAGAAGAATTTGAAAACCTTCATAGAAAAGTAACAGAGCTCATGGGAATGAAAGACATGATAGGTGAGATAAAATATGCATTAGAGGCCTACAACAGCAGACTCAAATGATAGAAGAAAGAATAAGTGATACAGAAGACAGAACAGCTGAAATTAAAGAGAGAAAAGAACAGAAACAGAAAAGAATGGGAAAAATTGAGCAGGGGCTCAGGGAGTTGAATGATAACATGAAGCGCAACAACATACGTGTCATCAAAGTTTCAGAAGGAGAAGAGAAGGAAAAGAGTATTTGAGGAAATAATGGCTGAAAAATTCCCAACTCTCATGAAAAAAATGAACTTATATGTCCAAGAAGTGCAGTGAACCCCAATCAGAATAAATGCAAATAGACATACTCGAAGACACATATTACTCAGAATGTTAAATGTTAAAGATAAAGAAAAAATTCTGAAAGCAGCATGGGAGAAGCAAACCATCACATACAAGGGATGTCCAATAAGATTTAGTGCAGATTTCTCATCAGAAACCATAGAGATGAGAAGACAGTAGTATGACATAATTAGGATACTGAAAGAGAAAAACTGCTAGCCAATTATTCTTTATCCAGCAAAATTGTCCTTCAGATACGAAGATGAGTTTAAAATATTCACAAATAAATAGACACTAAAGAGAGTTCATTTTTAAAATCCACTTTTGCAGGAAGAATCAAAGGGAACCTTATAGCTCCAAAGAAAAAGACAGGACAGAGAGGCTTGGAGGAGCGTACAGAAGACAAAAATAGCAGAAAGGATAACCAGAGAATAAAAAGACAGACAAAAGTAAGATATGACATATGAAAACCAAAGAATAAAATGGTAGAAGTAAATAATGCATTTACAGTAATATCATTGAATGTGAATGTATTAAACTCCCCAATCAAAAGATATAGGCTGACAGAATGGATAAAAAAAAAAAACACGAGCCATGTTCTTGCTAATACAAGAGACTCACCTTAGACCCAGGTATACAAACCGCCTGAAATAACAAAGAAAAAAGAGAGAAGATGCAAATAAATAAAATCAGAAATGAAAGGAGGACATTATGACTGAACCCACAGGAAAAAATAAAAAGGATCATAAGAGGATATTATGAGAATATGTATGCCAACAACTGGACAACCTAGTTGAAATGGACAAATTCCTAGAAATGCACAAACAATCTACTCTGATGCTACAAGAAATACAAGAACTTAATTAACCAATCACATTTAAAGAGACTGAATCCATCATTAAAAATCTCCCAACAAAGAAAAGCCCAGGACCAGATGGCTTCAAAGGTGACTTCTACCAAGCATTTTGGGAAGAATTAACACCAGTTCTGTTTAAACTGTTACAAAAAATTGAAACGGGGGGGAAATTACCCAATATGTTTTATGAAACCAATGTCACCCTAATACCAAAGCTAAATAAAGATGCTACAAGAAAAAAAAAATTACAGACCATTCTCTCTAACAAAAATAGATGTAAAAATTCTCAACAAAATACTCGAAAATAGACTCCAACAGCATATTAAAAGACTTATACACCATGACCAAGTGGGATATAATCCTGGAATGCAAGGGTGGTTCAACATAAGAAAATCAATTAATACCACATTAACAGATGGAAGGAAATAAAACCAAATGATCATCTCAATTGATACAGAAAAGGCATTCAACAAAATCAAACCAAAGAAGTATAGGATCTATATGCAGAAAACTACAAAATAATGATAAAAGAAATCAATGAAGATCTAAACAAATGGAAAAACATTCCATGTTCATGGATTGGAAGACTAAATATCATGAAGATATCAATCCTACCCAAACTGATTTATAGATTCAATGAAATACCAATAAAAATTTCAACAGCTTATTTTACAGAAATAGAAAAGGCAATTATCAAATTCATTTGGAAGGGAAAGTGTACCTGGATAGCCGAAAGCATTCTAAAAAAGAAGAGCGATGTGGGAGGAATTTTACTGCCTGACCTTGAAACATACTACAAAGCTACAACAGTCAAAACAGCATGATTTTGGCATAAAGATAGACACATCGATCAGTGGAATACAATTCAGAGTCCAGAAATAAACCCTTACCCCTATGGCCAACTGGTTTTCGACAAACCTACCAAAGCCATGTCAATGGGACAAAACAGTCTCTTCAGCAAATAGTGCTGGGAGAACTGGATATCCATAACCAAAAGAATGAGAGAGGACCCCTATCTCACTCCCTATACAAGAATCAACTCAAAATGGATCAAAGACCTAAATATAAAAGCCAGATCATGAAACTACTAGAAGAAAATGTAGGGAAACATCTTCAAGACCTCATGGTAGGTGGTGGTTTCTTGTACCTTACACCCAAAGCATGTGCAACAAAAGAAAAGTAGGTAAATGGGACCTACTGAAAATTAAACACTTTTACACCTCACAGGACTTTATCAAAAGGGTGAAAAGGAAACCGACTCAATGGAAGAAAATATTTGGAAATCACATATCCAATAAGGGTTTAATATCCATGATATGTAAAGAGATGCTACAACTCAACAATAAAAAGACAAATGACCTGATTAAAAAATGGACAAAAGACTTGAATAGACATTTTCCAAAGAAGAAATACAAATGACAAAAAAAAAAAAAAAACAACCACCACATACAAAAATGTTCAACATCCCTAGCAATTAGGGAAATGGAAATTAAAGGTACAATGAGATATCATTTTATACCTATTACAATGGCCACTATTAAAAAGACAGAAAACTAGAAGTGTTGGAGAGGATGTGGAGAGATAAGATCACTTATTCACTGTTGGTGGGAATGCAGAATGAAACAACCACTGTGGAGGACTGTTTGGCAGTTCCTAAAGAAATTGAATATAGACTTGCCACGTGATCCAACAATACCACTACTGAATATATACCCAGAAGAACTGAGAGCAGTGACATGAACAGACATCTGCACACCAATGTTCATAGAGGCATTATTCACTATTGCCAAAATATGGAAACAACCCAGGTGCCATCAACCGATGAATGGATAAACAAACTATGGTGTGTACACGCGATGGAATATTGTGTAACTGTAAGAAGAAATGAAGTTGTGAAGCATATGACAACCTGTCTGAACCTGGAGGACATTATGTTGAGTGAAGCAAGCCAAACACAAAAGGACAAATACTTTATCATTATGCTACTGTGAACTAAATATATTGTGTAATCTCATGGAATTAATAACTTGAATAGGGGTCATGAGAAAATAGAGGTTAGAGAATGGAAAACTGAGGGTTAACTTGTGTAGAACTGGTAAAAAGGATGTGTGTTAATCTTTGGAAATAAATTTTAAAACGTGAAAGCACAACATAATGTTTGTAACTAGCAGTGCTATTATATGGGTATGACAGTGGTTTAAAGGGAAAGTTTAAGTTCATGTATATTACTAAAAGGAAAGCTAAGAAATGTAACATGGGACTGTATAGCATAGTAAAGCTGCATGTGAAATAATGAATATGGGTAAAATTGCATATATAAGACTTTGTCTTTGAAACTGAACTAATATATGTTAATACTACAGGATGTTAATGTCAGACACAAAAAACCCATTATGCTAAGTGAATGAAACCAGACACAAAGTATTCCGTATTGAATGATTCCATTTATATAAAATGTAAATATAAATCAATTTATAAAGATGGAATTAGATTAGTGGTTATGTAGGGCTGGGGAAGGATAGAAGGATTGAGAGGTGACTGCTAAGGGGTGTGGAGTTTTTCTTTTTGGAGTAATGAAATTGTTCTAAAATTTTTTGTGGTGATGAATGCACAACGCTGTGTTTATACTGAAAGCCATTGATTATACATCTTGGATAGATTGTACGGTAGGTGAATATATCTCAATAAAACTGCTTAAAAATAAATAAATAAATGGGCAAGAATAGCCAGAAATAGCAGCTGTGTACAGCAGGGGAAGCATAGAGAGACTGAGAGGTGAAGAATTTTTTTGACTGTCTGTTTTTTGTTTATTATTATTATTATTGAAATAATGTAAATGCTCTAATAATGATTGAAGTGATGAATGCACAACTATGTGATTTTACCAAATACCATTGATTGTGCACTTTGGATGATTTGTATGCTCTAGAAATATATATCAATAAAATTGATTTGTAGGAAAAAATAGTTACTTGCACATAGTACCACTGCTGAGCCAATAGCAAGGCTCTGTGGAACCACAGAAAGCCCTTACTATTTTAAAGAATCACGTCTGCAATTAAAGCTTTGTTTTATTATTTATTAGCTATGTGCTTTAGACAAGCCCGTTTCTTCACCTGTAAAATGGGGTTATTATCTATCTGGTAGATTTTCAAAATGTAGCAAAAGTTTCTTAGACTTTCAGCCTTGAAAATATAAGGTTGAAAATAAGTCATTTTACAGCTGGTCTCCAAGTATGACATCTTCCCTCTACACCCGCACAACCAGTGCTCCTGAAGACCACGAAATAGAAGGATCTTACAAACTCTGGCTCAGTGCCTTGAGCCATCACGGTTTAGGAGATGTGCTGTTCATCCTGACCCTTGTCGTTTACACTACTGCTATGGCTGCCATCACAGCAACGCCACAGCAATTCCCAGAGCAACCGCAGCTTCCACTTAATTCCTTGTCCTCATTACCTCTGAGAATTCGTAAATGTATGTTGACCTTATCACCCCCAATCTGGCTGTTTCTCATTAGACCACCCAGAAAGCCCACTGTATTTCAGCCTGTATACTCCTACTCTTTCTCCCAGCAGTGCTGGGATGACATTCAGTGACCCACGTTTAATGATGCCTATTTGGTGCCAGGTACATTGCTGAAGGTAGGGGTACAGGGAGAAACAAGACATAGCTCCTGCTCTCCGGGAACCACCGGTCTAATGGTGTCACATTCAGTCTTGGGATCTATACCCTATTTCATTAAGTTCATTCCCCGAAATTGACCTGAGCACTCACCCTATTCTCCCTTCCTCTTTTTAGCTACTTCCACTTCAGCCATTCAATCCCTCCTTCCCTCTGCTTCTCCTTCCCCATCTCAACTATGGTTCTTCCCTTTTTAGCTTGAGTGACTGGGTGGTTGGAGATACCAATGATCAAGATAAGGAACCCAGAAGGAGGAACAAATCAGAACCGGCTTTCTTAAATTAGAAAAGATTTAGGAAATATGTAGCCCTGCCCCTGTCATCAAGTTTTGTCTTTCTTCAATAAGCCATGCACAACAGTATTTTTCATAATTTATGATGTTAAAAATAAATAAATCAACCAAAAATCGTTTGCCCTTCAGCTTGGGAGAGGGAAAGATGGGCTGATTTTAGTTCTTCACAGTTTCTTGTTCTACTGTCAGGCAAAATTTATTCTATTCTTCTGAGTTAGAAGGAACTTGAGGACTTACTGGATCCGGGATGGTGCTAAATATTTTAAAAGCAACGATACATTTACTTCTCATAAACATAACAGATAGGTGTGGTTATTAGCCCATTTTTATGGGCAAAAATCAAACTAAAACAACAATAGAAAATACAAGCTGAGAAAGTTTAATGCCTTGCCCAGATCATTGTTATGGTTGTCATCCCTGGCATCATCGTCATCACAGCAACTACCATTTATTGCGTGCTTCCTTATATGCCAGCAATTTACATACAATAATCTTTTTTTTTTTTTTTTTTTTTTTTACCAGGAGGTCCCGGGGATCAAACCCGGGTCCCTCCATATGGGAGACGGACGCCCAACTAGTTGAGCCACATCCGACCCCCTACATACAATAATCTTAATCCTAAATTCTACATGATTTATATGCAATAACTCATTTAATCCTGGCAACAATCCTATGAGAGAGGTATTACAACCCCTGTGTTGCAGTTGAGGAAATTGGAGCTCAAGCAAGTTAAGAAACTAATCAAAGCTCACAATAAGTGTGGAGCTAGAATTCAAAATCACTTTGATTCCACTCATTCACCTTTTCAAGATTATCTATTGACAGCCCTACCAATAATGATGAGTGGAAGGCAGCTCATAGTTTGGTGGTTCCTCAGAAAATTAAGTATAGAATTACCATATGACACGGCAATCCCACTTCTAGGTATATACCCCCAAAGAACAGAAAGCAGGGATTCAAACAGATATTTCCACACTAATGTTCATAGCAGCTTTATTCACGATTGCCAAAAGATGTAAACAACCCAACTGTCCAACTGATGAATGGATAAACAAATTGTGGTATATACATACAATGGAATATTATTTAGCCCTAAAAGGGAATGAAGTTCTGATACAAGATACAACACGGGATGAACCTTGAAGACATCATGTTGAGTGAAATAAGTCAGACACAAAAGGACACATATTGTATTATCTTGTGGAAATGAAATAATTATAATAAGCAAACTGGTATAGTCAGAAACTAGGATATTGTTTACCAGGGGCTGGAATGGGGGTAGGGAATAGGGCAATGATGCTTAAATTGTACAGAGTTTCTCTCTGGGTTGATGGAAATGTTTTGGTAATGGATGGTGGTGTTGGTAGCACAACATTGTGAATATAATTTAACACATTATAAATTGAATGTGGGGGAGTGGGTGTAGCTCAGTGGTTGAATGCCTGCTTTGCATGCACAAGGTCCTGGGTTCAATAATTCCCAGTACCTCCAACAAACAAACAAACAAAAAGGTATGCAGCATAACACCACTTCGTACCTCCTTCTTCCCCACGCCCCCACCTCCACACCACCATCCAATTCCTTTCCACTAAGCAACCCATTTTACCACTTTCTTTTAGGATCTATAACTTAAGCCAGGCACTTCCCTTTCAGGTTGAACCTTGGCATGATTAATATATCCCACCTGTCCTAATAGTTCCAGACTTCTTTGACGAGTCAACCTTAAATAATTCAGTACTTCAGGCCCATTTCATAGCTGGGGTGAAAAAATATGTCCCAGTGAAGGCAGATTATGTTTTGTTTTGTTTTTTTTTTCCATTTTTTTTTTTAAAAAAGAAGCTTTAGATTACATACTGTTGTACCAGAAATATAGGGGATTCCCACATATGCCACCCCCTTCCCCTCCCATACTTTCCCACATTAACAACATCTTTCATTAGTGTGGTACATTTGTTACAATTTTTTTTTTTTAAAGATTTTATTTATTTATTCATTTATCCCCCCCTTGCTGCCTGCGCTCGCTGGGTCAGCCAACCACGCCGTGCGGGCGGGCCTGCCCCCACCAGGAGGCCCCGGGAACCGAACCCGGGGCCCCCCACATGGCAAACGGGAGCCCTACTGATTGAGCCACAGCCGCTTCCCTCACTTCTGATATTATAACCCTTGTTACAGTTATTGGAAAATACAATACTATCTTTCATATGACATCATCACTTTAAAAAAGTATATAATGGTTTTATTGAAAAACAATTCATATACCATACAATTTACCAATTTGAAGTGTACAATTCAATAGTTTTTAGGATATACACAAAGTTGTGCAACAATCACCACAATAAATTTTAGAACATTTTCATCACCCCCAAAAGAAATCCCATGCCAATTAGCAGTCATCCTCCATTTACCCCCAATTCCACCAGCCTTAAGCAAGCACTAATCTACTTTCTGTCTATATAGGTTTGCCTATTCTGGACATTTCATATACATGGAGTCATGCAATATGTGGTCTTTTGTGTCTGGCTTCTTTCACTTAGCATAATGCTTTCAATGTTCATCCATGTTATAGTATGTATCAGTACTTCATTCCTTTTTATGGCTGAATAA
This sequence comes from Tolypeutes matacus, assembly GCA_026826555.1. Lineage (NCBI taxonomy): Eukaryota > Metazoa > Chordata > Mammalia > Cingulata > Chlamyphoridae > Tolypeutes > Tolypeutes matacus. The sequence goes on from JAKSZT010053816.1 coordinate 2,133,244, forward strand.
TATTCCATTGTGTAGATACACCACATTTTATTTTTCAATTTATCAATTAGTGGATATTTGGATTGTTTCCATTCTTTTGCTATTATGAATAATGCTGCTGTGAATGTTTGTGTACAAGTTCTTGTGCCAACATATATTTTCATTTCTATTGGGTATAGTAATGGAATTACTGGCTGTTATGTTAACTCCACATTTAGCCTTTGAGGAACTGCCAGACTGTTTTTCAAAGCAGCTACATCATTTTACATTCCTGCCAGCAATGTCTGAGTGTCTCTACATCTTTTTATTATTATTATTTTTAATTTTTAAAAAAGATACTTAGATTACATAAATTTTATACAAAAAATATAGGGATTCCCATATGCCCCACTCCCCACACCTCCCACACCCTCCTACATAAACATCCTTCATTAGTGTGGCACATTCCTTGCAATTGATAAACACATCCTGGGGCATTGCCACTGAGCACAGATCATAGTTCACATTGTAGTCTACATACTCTCCTGCACATTCTGCATCTACATCTTCACAACACTTATTTTTCTTTCCTTTTTTTTTTTTTTTTTTTGTTATAGCTGTCTTTGTTGGTGTGAAGTGGTATCTCATTGTGGTTTTGATTTGTATTTCCCTGATGACTAATGATGTTGAGCATATTTTCATGTGCTTGTTGGCCATTAGTACATCTTCTTTGAGAAATGTCTATTCAGATCCATTGCCCATTTTTAAATTGGGTTGTCTTTTTACTAAGGAGTTCTTTATCACTTTTTAAATTGAGCAAATAAATATCATACGCTCCATCTAAAGTTCCATGGTCAGTGAATTCACACATGCTACCCTGCTATGTATTTACATACTGTTATGTAAATGTGGAAAAAGAACATCACTGAAGCAATGTCATGGTGACTATTGCCTACATGTTCCAGGGCTCTGATCCCACCATGACAAATCTGAGGCATTTTTATTTTATCATGTTAGCAATTCAGTAAGTTAGTAAAGCGTGAAAACACAGAATAATTAATTAGCTTTTGTCAAATTTTAAAAATATAATAAAATAATCTAATATGTAATTTAATAAATGACAGTCATTCCAACAGTTAATGGTAGTAAAACTTTTAGTGTAAGTATAAATAGAATCGAGTTGTTATAATCCACTGACACTTTAAAGCATAGTTAATCTGAAATTTTACTTCTATGTATATTTAATTACTGAAAATAAGTTGCAAAAATTTTACCTAAGTTTTTACTACATAAATTATAGGTGAGAATCACCTTCTCTTCTTACAAAGTTTGGTCTCTTGCCCAACAGCAATGACTAAAATAGATGGTGCCAACTTTTTGGAGTGAGTCTTATTTAATTCAGAATATAATTAAAATCTCATGTAGCTTTATTGGTTTTAGTATCCAGCAGAGAAAAAATATTGAAACTCCAAGAGATTTTGAATTAAATAGCTACAACAGTTTTGCTTTATTAGTTCTGACTGTGTGAAAAAAAATCATAAGGACAACATTGAAAAAAATCTAGTTTTTTTAGAGCCCCGAATGACTTTTAAAACAATAAAACAGACTATAAAACCTACACTAGTGATATTAAAAATTATGTAGTTCAATAAATGTGACATTCACAAATGTGGTTGTAATTTTTTTTCAACTATAGCAAAGTGAACATGGATCTGACGATTGGATTTAGAAGAAGCAGTGTTATATAGCTTAACAGAATTAAGTGCTTCAATTTGCCAGTTAGGATTATGTAGCTGAGTTGGAATGCTATACCAATGCCTTTTTAAGACTTCCATCTACTTCACAGGGTTTGTGATTAAGAAGGGGAAGATGCTTCCTTTTCTTATATTAGTGATGATTTCCCTAAAAAAATTTAAAACTTTTTATTTTGAATTATGTTCAAACTTACAGGACAGTTACAAAAATAATATAAATCCCATACAGAGAACTCCAAAATACTCCTAACAATCCCCCCTTCCCCAGATACCCTTTCCACCAATTTTCACTTTTTACCACATTTGCCATAACATACATTCCATTCATCCATCCATCCATCCATCCATCCATTTTCTGGACATTTGGGTATAGGTTGTATACACCGTGCTCCTTGAACACTTAATACTGTTATGCACATTTTCTAAATAAAGGATATTCACTTATGTAACCAACTTAAGTGCGGTTAAAAGTTCAAGGAATTTAACATTAATATAAAGCTTACAGTCTATATTCTATTTTTTCTATGTCCCAATAATGTCCCTTTGTGCCTTTTCTCCTCCTTTGCTATCTCCCTTCCAGGATCATGTATTGCATTTAATTGTCATTGTTTCCTTAGTTGTTCGATTGTGGAAACATATATACAATATACTTTTCCCATCTGTGATGGTTAGGCTAGTGTGTCAACTCGGCCAGGTAATTGTGTCCAGGTGTTAGGTCCAGCAAGCACTGGGCTAATTGTAATACAAGGGCATTCATGGACTTCCATCACCAGTGAGTCTACTGCATGGATGGCTGATTACATCTGCATCAATCAGGGAGATTGCATCAGAAATGGGTGACGCTTTTATCCAATCAGATGAATGCCTTAAAAGGGGAAGTGATTTCAACATTCAGAGAGAATTTCCCAGCTTATCTTTGGAGAGCCAACTTCTTCCAGAAATTCATCAAGGACCTTTCATCGGACGTTCATCGGAGCCCCTGGCTTGCAGCCTGCCTGCGGAACCTCTACTTGTGCATCCCCACGGCCGCGTGAGAGACTCTTATAAAATCTTCTATTATTGACAGATATCTTCTGTTGATTCTGTTTTCCGAGAGAACCCTGACTAATACAGCTTGGTACCGAGAGTGGTTCTTAAGGAACAGAGTCTTAAACATGGGATGTCTGAGGTGGTTCTGGGAGTTTTATAATTGGCTCTCTACTCTAATTGGACTCAGGGGTACTAATGTCTCCCTTTCCAATAATGAAGAGGTTGCTAACAGTCCATGACGTGAGCTGGCAATAGAGATACGCAAAATAGCATCATTGGATTCCCCTACTTCCACGCTTATAAGAAGCAAGGATCTGGGTGAGAGTGTTTTCAACACCTTAACAGAATTTTGTGGAGTCAAAAAATATAATGATGTTGGCTGGCTCCTCCTAGATACTCTGGATACAGTTACAAAAGAAAGAGATGAGCTAAAGTCTTCAAATTTGAAACTTAAATGTTGCATGAATGGTATGAAAGTTTCTACTTGTGCCTTGAAAGAAAATCTTGTCTCTTGTAGCCACAGACTTGAGTTATCTGAGAATCAAACCCAGACTCTCATTTATGAGTAGCAGAATTACAGAGGAAACTAAAATCTCAACCTCACACGGTTTCTGCAATTAAAGCGAAGGCATTGATTGGAAAGGAGTGGAACCCCGAGGACTGGGATAGAGACATACAGGATGATGATAATATTGGTGGGGACATTGGAACTCTAAATTCTGCTGAGACTTTACCAGATAAACCTGTGATGGCCTGCCCTGTGGAGACCACACAATGTCAACCTTGTATCATCCAGCCTCCAGCCTGCCCCAGGGAGTCTGGATTTCCTTCCAGCTCTGAGATGGGTACCAGCCAAACTGAAGCCTGCACTGCCCAGCCTCTGGCCTGCCCCAGAGAGTCTGGACCTCCTCCCATCCAGGAGGCAGGTACCAGCCAAACTCCAGCACGCACTGCCCAGCCTCCACCCTGCCCTGAGGAATCTGCCTTCCAACCCTTGCCTGAAGAGATTAACCCTGTCACACGAGAAGAAAATACAAAGGAATGCCCTGAGTCAGTAGCCTACAAGACATCTCTAATCCTTCTCCTTACCCACCCCTCCCCGACCCCTCTTGTCTTCCAGACCTATTACTAGACTAAAATCACAACAAGCCCCCAAAGGTGAAATACAAAGTGTGACCCACAAGGAAGGACACTATACTCTGAAAGAACTGCATGAGTTTTCCAACTTATATAGACAGAAATCAGGGGAATATGTGTGGGAATGGATACTACGGGTATGGGATAATGGTGGAAGGAACATAAAGTTAGATCAGGCTGAATTTATTGATATGGGCCCACTAAGCAGGAATTCTGGATTCAACGCCATAACTCGAGGGGTTAGAAAGGGCTCTGTTTGGGTGGCTGACTGAAACATGGACCAAATGATGGCCTAGCATGTCTGATGTTGAGATGCCCGATTTGCCCTGGTATACAGTAGATGAGAGGATTCAAAGGCTTAGAGAGATTGGAATGCTAGAATGGATTTACCATTTGAGACCTGCCCACCCACCCGAGGAATGTCCAGAGGACACACCTCTAACCAGGACTGAGAGGAATAAATTTGTAAGACTAACTCCATCTTCTCTGAACAGCTCTGTGGTTGCTCTTCTCTGCAGTCCAGATATTACTGTAGGGAGGACTGTAATGGATTTGGAATCCTTAAATATTATGGGGATGATTGGATCTTGGTCCAGTAAAAGTCAAGTATCGGCAGTTAATCGCCAAAGGCAAGGTGGGCGTGGCTACTGTAATGAAAGACAGATTCAAAACAGCACACAGAATAGTTTGAGTGGCATGGAGTTATGGCATTGGCTAATAGATCATGGGGTACCTAGAAGTGAAATACATGGGCAGTCTACTAAATTTCTTCTGGATCTGTATAAGGAGAAGAGTTCTAGGTCGAGTGAACAAAACCCTAACTAAAATTACAGACGCAGAGAATCATGGACCCTTAATCAATTCCCAAACTTGAGATAGTTTACAGACCCAGAGCCCCTTGAATGGCCTTGAAAGGCCAGGTCTCCTTGGGGAAGGATCCTGTTAAACTGCCAAAAATTTATACTGTTAATCTTCCTCCCACCTTTCCCCAGGGAGACCTACGGACTTTTGCTAGAGTAACTGCATTAGGGAAAAGGAAATGATCAGACATTTCAGGGATTATTAGACACTGGCTCAGAAGTCACATTAATTCCAGGAGACCTAAAACGTCACTGTGGTCCACCAGTCAGAGTAGGGGCTTATGGAGGTCAGGTGAGTGATGGAGTTTTAGCTCAGGTTCATCTCACAGTGGGTCCAGTGGGTCCCCGGACCCATTCTGTGGTTATTTCCCCAGTTCCAGAATGCATAATTGGCATAGACATACTCAGTAACTGGCAGAATCCTCACATTGGATCCCTGTCTTGTGGAGTGAGGGCTATTATGGTTGGAAAGGCAAAGTGGAAGCCTCTAGAACTTCCCCTGCCTAGCAAAATAGTAAATCAAAGACAATACCGAATTCCTGGAGGGATTGCAGAGATTAGTGCCACCATCAAGGATTTGAAGGATGCAGGGGTGGTGATTCCCACCACATCCCCATTCAACTCTCCTATTTGGCTGTGCAGAAAACAGATAGATCTTGGAGGATGACAGTAGATTATCGTAAACTTAACCAGGTGGTGACTCCAATTGCAGCTGCTGTCCCAGATGTGGTATCATTGCTTGAGCAAATCAAAACCTCCCCTGGTACCTGGTATGCAGCTGTTGATCTGGCAAATGCTTTTTTCTCAATTGCCATTAGTAAGGACCACGAGAAACAGTTTGCTTTCAGCTGGAAAGGCCAGCAGTATACTTTCACTGTCCTGCCTCAGGGGTATATCAACTCTCCAGCCCTATGCCATAATATTGTCCGCAGGGACCTTGATTGTCTCTTCCTCCATTATATTGATGATATCATGTTGATAGGACCTACTGAGCAAGAAGTAGCAAAGAGTCTAGATTTATTGGTAAGGCTTTTGCATGAGAGAGGATGGAAGATAAATCCAACAAAAATACAGGGTCCTTCCACCTCAGTGAAATTTCTAGGTGTCCAGTGGTGTGGGGCCTGTCGAGATATCCCTTCTAAAGTAAAGGATAAGCTGTTGCAACTTGCCCCTCCTATGACCAAAAAAGAGGCACAACACTTAGTTTAGCCTCTTTGGATTTTGGAGACAAAACATTCCTCATTTGGTTGTGCTACTCCGGCCCATTTACTGAGTGACCGGAAAAGCTGCTAGTTTTGTTTGGGGACCGGAACAAGAGGAGGCCCTGAGACAGGTCCAGGCTGCTGTGCAAGCTGCACTACTACCACTTGGACCATATGATCCAGCAGATCCAATGGTGCTGGAAAATTCAGTGGTGAATAGAGATGCTCTCTGGAGCCTTTGGCAGGCCCCTATTGGGGAATCTCAATCAGACCCTTAGGATTTTGGAGCAAAGCCTTGCCATCCTCTGCAGATAACTACTCCCCTTTTGAGAAGCAGCTTTTGGCTTGCTTCTGGGCCTTAGTAGAGACTGAACGCTTAACCATGGGCCATCAAGTTACCATGAGAGCTGAGTTGCCTATCATGAGCTGGGTATTGTCTGACTCACCAAACCATAAAGTTGGGTGTGCACAGCAGCACTCCATAATAAAATGGAAGTGGTATATACGAGATAGGGCTCAAGCAGGTCCTGAAGGCACAAGTAAGTTACACGAGGAAGTAACCCAAATGCCCATGGTCACCACCCCTGCCATGTTACCTTCTCTTTCCCAGCCCACAGCTTTGGTCTCTTGGGGAGTCCCTTGCAATCAATTGACTGAGGATGAGAAAACTCAGGCCTGGTTTACAGATGGTTCTGCACCATATGCAGGTACTACCCGAAAGTGGACAGCTGTGGCACTGCAGCCCTTTTCTGGGACATCCTTGAAGGATAGCGGTGAGGGCAATTCCTCCCAGTGGGCAGAATTTTGAGCAGTGCACCTAGTTGTTGATTTTGCTTGGAAGAAGAAATGGCCAGAGGTGCGTTTGTACACTGATTCGTGGGCTGTTGCCAATAGTTTGGCTGGATGGTCAGGGACTTGGAAGGAACATGACTGGAAAATTGGTGACAAGGAGGTCTGGGGAAGAGGTACATTGATAGACCTTTCTGAGTGGGCAAAAAACATGAACATATTTGTGTCCCATGTGAATGCTCACCAGAGGGTGACTTCAGCAGAGGAAGAGTTTAATAATGAAGTGGATAAGATGACCCGCTCTGTGGCTAATGCTCAGCCTCTTTCTGCAGCCACTCCTGTCATTGCCCAATGGGCTCATGAACAAAGTGGCCATGGAGGTAGGGATGGAGGTTATGCATGGGCTCAGCAACATGGACTTCCCCTCACCAAGGATTACTTGGCTACAGCCACTGCTGAATGCCCAATCTGCTAGCAGCAGAGACCCACACTCAGCCCCAGATATGGCACCATTCCTCGAGGTGACCAGACTGCTACCTGGTGGCAGGTTGACTACATTGGACCCTTCCACCATGGAAGGGGCAGCAATTTGTTTTAACTGGAATAGACACATACTATGGCTATGGGTTGGCATTTCCAGCATGCAATGCTTCCTCCAAAACTACCATCCATGGACTTACCAAATGTCTTATCTACTGCCATGGCATTCCACACAGCATTGCTTCTGATCAAGGAACCCGTTTCACAGCAAATGATGTGCGGAAATGGGCACATGCCCATGGAATTCACTGGTCTTACCATGTTCCCCATCACACTGAAGCAGCTGGATTAATAGAACGTTGGAATGGGCTTTTGAAGACTCAATTACGGCACCAACTAGGTGGCAATACCTTGCAGGACTGGGGCAATGTTCTCCAGGAGGCTATGTATGCTCTGAATCATCGTCTTCCCTATGGTGCTGTTTTTCCCATAACCAGGATTCATGGGTCCAGGAATCAAGGGGTGGAAATGGGAGTGGCACCACTCACTATTACCCCTAGTGACCCACTAGGAAAATTTTTGCTTCCTGTCCCTGAACCTTAAGCTCTGCTAGTCTACAGGTTTTAGTCTCCAAAGGAGGAATGCTGCCTGCCACCAGGGAACACAACAATGATTCCATTGAATTGGAAGTTAAGACTGCCACCTGGCCACTTTGGGCTCCTCTTACCTGTGAATCAACAGGCAAAGAAGGGAATTACTGTACTGGCTGGGGTGATTGACCCTGACTATCAAGGGGAAATAGGACTGCATCTACATAATGGGGGTAAAGAAGAGTTTGCCTGGAATGCAGGAGATCCTCTAGGGTGTCTCGTAGCACTGCCATGCCCTGTGATTAAGGTCAATGGAAAATTGCAACAAACCAATTCAAGTATGACTAACAATGGCCCAGAATCTTCAGGAATGAAAGTTTGGGTCATCCCACCAGGCAAAGAACCACGGCCAGCTGAAGTGTTTGCTGAAGGTAACGGGAACATGGAACGGGTAGTGGAAGAAGGTAGTGATAAATATGAACTTCAACCATGTGGCCAGTTACAGAAACAAGGACAGTAATAGTCAATAAAATCTTTTTTTTTTTTTTTTTAAAGATTTTATTTATTTATTCATTTATCCCCCCCCCTTGCTGCTTGTGCTCGCCGTGGCAGCGGGCTTGCCTTCACCAGGAGGCCCCGGGTTCAGTTCCTATATGGTAAACAGGAGCCCTACAGATTGAGCCACAGCCGCTTCCCAATAAAATCTTATATTATTGACAGATATCTCCTGTTGATTCTGTTTCCTGAGAGAACACTGACTAATACACCATCTCAACCACTCCCAAGTATACCATTCAATGGGATTAGTTAGATTCACATTATTGCAGTACCCTCAACACTTTCCATCACTAAAACTTTCCCATCTCCCCAAACAGAAATCCTATGCTTGTTAGGCATTAACTCCTCATTCTCCCTGCCCCTCTCAACCTGGACTGTAATTTATGTCTCTATGAATTTGCTTATTCTCTGATGTCTTCTTTTAGTTACCGTGGGGTTTAAATTTAACATCCTAAATCTATAACAATCTCATTTGCTTTGATACCAACCTCAATAGTATATATAGACTGTGTTCCTATACCCCCCCATGCCCCCACCTTTATATAGTTCTTGCCACAAATTTACATTTTTATATATAATGAGGTCAAGCCACTGATTTGTCATTGCATTTATTTTTTTATTTTTTAAAGATTTTATTTATTTATTCATTTATCCCCCCCTTGCTGCTTGTGCTCGCTGGGTCAGCTAACCACGCCGTGCGGGCGGGCTTGCCTTCACCAGGAGGCCCCGGGACCGAACCCGGGGCCTCCCATATGGTAAACGGGAGCCCTACTGATTGAGCCACAGCCGCTTCCCTGTCATTGCATTTTTAAAAAGATTTATTTTATTTTATTTATTTATTTCTCCCCATTCCCTCATTGTTTGCACTTGCTGTGTCTCAGGCCACCACCAGAAATATTGGATGAGACATGTATGCTCCCAGGATATGCACAATGGCCACTCTTCTCCCCCTGGAATTAAATCCAGGGATCTGCACTGGGAGTGCCAAGTCAGTGACTGCTGGAAGAGGGGCCAGCCAGGGCGCCACGGGATCTTACCACTTTTAAGAGGTCTTTTTCTTGAATGGGTAAAGGCCCTGTTATTGCAGTCCTTTAACTGTTTTCAGGATCCCTGAGAAAGATTTTTCTGCCAGATCTTGCTGGTTGTTCAAAACTTCTGTGGGAGGATGGAGCCCTGAAGATCTTACCCTGCTATCTTGATCAGAGCGGGATTTCCCTAACATATTAATATTTATTTTTTGAAAGTTTGTAGATTTAGTTCTTTTTGTCTGGTAGCTGAGTTACCCACAGAATAAACTAGTGCCATAATTGCATAGCATTTTTTTTATCACTTTTTTTTTTAAAATTTTTTAGGAGGTACCAGGAATTGAATCCAGGACCTTGTACATGCGAAGCAGGCATTCAACCATTTAGCAACACCCACTCCAATCCCATAGCATTTTTGAAGATGGGGAATGAAGGTGGCTAGCGATTTATTGTAAAAGCAATAAGTGGAGTGGAATAATCATCTTAATTACTCGCTAAATGAAAGGGGGCAGGAAGAAGAAAACCAAAGATGAGGAGGAAATATTTTATAAGAAAATAATAATCCCAGTTTTCTGTTTAGTTCCCTGATGTCTCAGCTTATCTATAGATTTCAAGATCCAATCATATCTTTTTTTAACATTTTTAAAAAGATTTATTTATTTACTTTATCCATTTTAAACCCCCCCTTCCCCATTTGCCATTTTGTGTCCATTTGCTAGGCAATTCTCTGTGTCTATTTCCTGCCATCTCTTCTCATCCTCCTCCTCCAGTCTTCACCAGGATTCGATCCTGGAGACCTCTGATACAGGAGAGAGGTGTTCTGCCACCTGCGAAACCAAGGTTCCTGGTTTTCAGAGCTTTCCGAGCATCTTGTCTTGTCTCTCCCCTGTTACGTCATCATCTTGCTACATGGCTCCCGAGGCCTGGCGGCTCACCGGCACACAGAGCCTGGCAGCCCATGCGCCTTCCATATATATATATATATATATATATACATATTTTTTTTTAAATTTTACCGGGAGGTCCCGGGAAACGAACCCAGGTCCCTCCATATGGGAGATGGATGCCCAACCATTTGAGCCACATCTGTCCCCTATAATGTGCTTTTTTGAAGCTTAAATCACTCCCAAATTTGACCACTGGAAGCCCCTTCAAGGTGGTCTCTTTATTCTTTCTATGGTTACTGGCAACAAGGTGTCTCCAGCTCACCTTGTACTTTTCCTGCCCTAGATCTAGATCAGCCACTTCTCCAAGGATTTACTTACACTATGAAGTGTAAGTTGTCCATAGACAACCAATATTACTAATTTTGTGTGTCCTTCCAGATGTTTACACACAGAGAGCAAAGGCACATATACATTCTTACCCCATCCCAACTTTTTTACCCAAATGATAGCATCTTACAAATGCTGAGCTTGTCTGCCCTTGTCGTTCTTGTCTGTCTTCAGATTCTGAAGGACCCTACCCCAGAAAGATTAGGAAGCTTTAGGCCAAGTCCCAGATGTTTCACATAAGAAAACTAAAGCTCAGGGAGGCTGTTCTTCCCTCCCGCCCAGGGCTCAATGATGTCTACTCAGCTTCCAAACGTCACTTCCTTGGGGAAATCTTTCTCTCCCTTAAATACACCCTCCCCTAATTGAGTAATGTCACTTGCTCTAAGTTCTCAGAACATTATGTACTTTTCCTTCCTAGCACATATATAAGTCACTGTCAAAATTGGTTACCTGCCTGCCTTAGGACAGGGACTATATCTCTTTCGTTTACTGCCCACCTGCAGTAGATGCTCAACAAAAATGTACGAAATGAAACCAGAACCCAGGCCGTCCAGCCTCCAGGCAATTCCTACTGCAGTCCCACTACAGCCAGAGTAATAATTCCAAGACATAAATAAAAACCTCCTTAATAGGAAAATCTGGGAAGTCTTTCCATATCTACGATTAATGGAGGTTGGGGGTGGAGAAACCTTAGTAGAAATGGTTCACCGCAAGGTGTGGCCACCGCAGGAGGGCGTCAATCAAGAAAATGCCCCCTTGCCGGGAGGCGAGTGGAGCCTCACAGAGTCGAGGCCACACTGGCCAGCTTCACAGCTTCAATAGAAAACACGTGCAAAACGGGGATCGGGGCTGCGTACAGCTGCGACCCCCAGGGCCCTGGGAGAGGGGACAAGGAGCAGCCCCTATCCAGTCGGAGACTGCACAGTCTCTGCGGGCCTTGGAGTACGCAGGACTCCTCTGATTTCTGCCCCGGAGAGCTACTGCCAGCGTCCCTAGAGAAACCGTTGAGTCCCGTGCTCCCGAGTGGAAATAGGCTGGAGCGGCCAAGATCCCGGAGCACCTCAAGTCTAGTCATTCTTACCGCCGGGACAGAACTAAGGGCCGAGGCTCCCTCTCTTTGGAGCAACCCTAGAAACCCTGGTCACCCATTCCCTCTAAGAGCTCTGGAGGCGCCGGGTTAACCAGGGCGCGCGACGCCCGGGGAGGTTGGTTTCAGGCCTGCGAAGGCAAAGTCCTGCTAACGGCCTCGATGCCGGGCTAAGCCCAAGTCCGGCTGCCCCTCGCCTGGGGCCCGCCGGGGACCCGCTGTCGCCACCGTCGGCCGGGGCCTGGACCAGTGCGTCCGAGTTTAGGCAGAGGCGCTGCCCGGCGAGGGTCAGGGCCGTTTGAGTCCACACTCCAGGCAGTTGCTTTCCTCACACCAGCTCCGTCGGATGTGCGCCCCTGTGCAGGGGTGCCAGGAACCCTGAGAAGCGGCGGCAGCAGCTGGGCACCTGGACGCACGGTCCTCGGAGCCCCGAGCAGGCGCGTCCGGGAGGCGGGGAGCTTGGCCAGCGGGGGCGGGCCAGGGGTGGGGGCGGGAGGTGGCTCCCCGGGCCCCGCGCCATTGGCCACGGGGCCCGGCGGCAGGAAGGGGCCAGCGAGCGCGGCCCCACCCCGCGGCCGGCGGAGCCTATCGCCTGGAGCCGCGAGCGCGGATAAATGTAGCGCTGCGGCGCGGGCGGGCAGCTCTCCGAGGGGCCGAAGCGCAGCGGAGCCATGCAGTACCCCCACCCCGGGCCGGCGGCGGCTGCGGGCGCCGTGGGGGTGCCGTTGTACGCGCCCACGCCGCTGCTGCAGCCCGCACATCCGACGCCGTTCTACATCGAGGACATCCTGGGCCGCGGGCCCGCTGCGCCCACCCCCACCCCCACGCTGCCGTCCCCCAACTCCTCCTTTACCAGCCTCGTGTCCTCCTACCGGACCCCGGTGTACGAGCCCACGCCGATCCACCCCGCCTTCTCGCATCACTCTGCAGCTGCGCTGGCCGCTGCCTACGGACCCGGCGGCTTCGGGGGCCCACTGTACCCCTTCCCGCGGACGGTGAACGACTATACACACGCCCTGCTCCGCCACGACCCCTTGGGTAAGGCGGCCCGGGTCACGGCGGCGCCGAGTTGGGGCAGTGGCGAGAAAGGCGCCACCCGGCAGGTGGCAGCGCCCTGGAGGCGGCGGGGGTGGAGGGGGTTAGGCAATAGAAAGTTGTAGCAAAAGCGATTAAAAAGCGGCTCTCGGGCGCGCGCCGGGACTGGAGGCGCAGGCCCCGGGGCGCGCGGCTGGGGCTGACCGCACCGTGACTCAGATTGGTTTTCCTGCACCTTGCAGGCGTCGGGGCGCGCGGGCCGAGGCGAGACCTCAGGCGCTGCCGCCAGGGTTGGCGGCCGAGGATAGTACCAGGCCGCGCGTGTCGCCCGGGGTGGGTGCCCTGTAGCGAGAGGGACCGAGAAGGGGTTGCTGAGGCGCCCTGGGTGGGCCCCTGCGGGATAGTGATAGCTCCCGGGCCCGGTGGTTTCGGGGCTGAACCTGGTTCAATAAGCTTGTGCACTGAAAGAGCCTGACCCTTTACGTTCATATAGGAAATCTTGAGTTCTCGATAGGAGTAAATCTGGTTTCAGAAGCTGTTAAGTGTTTTCCTGGCTGCATGAAGCAGACCCTTCCCCCGGAGTAGTGCACGTTGCTGATTATTTTATCGACATCCTCAATACAGACAAATTCAGGAAACACTCGACTTCTGATAGCCGGGATCCGTTTTTCTGATATTGTTCATTTCCTCCGTGTGGGATGTGACTTTATGGCAGCTAAAATAACCAGTTGCTTCCTTTTTTTACCCCCCCCCCCGAGGCTGTTTTGCACCAGTCTGAAGCCTGACGCAAGCAAAATCTCGAAAAAACAATGCCAGCTTTCAAAGTGGTTAGCGGCAGGCCCGCAGACGCACAGACGGACGAACTGACGGACAGACTTTTAGAGTAGGAAGCTGCAAGCCCCGGGTGCAAGATAGGAAGGGCAGCGCGGGCACGTTGGACATAGAGAATTTGCGGGGCTTGTCCCCACAGCCCCCTAAGAAATGTGGCGGCCATAATGCGCGCTCCGGGCTGGTTTAGGGGGGTCCCAAGCTCTGGGGCAGATAAGGAAACGGGCATCGCGCCTTGGGCCACCAGGGTTTAAAATCAACTCTTAGTTATCGGCAGCTTCAGTAGGGACCCTGGAGACAATTCACATTAATTTAATAAGGTCATTATTATTATGGCACTGTTCTCCACCTTCTCTCTTAAATTTAGAGAAATTTGGGGGGGGGAATTATATTTTAGGTTTTTTTTTTTTGTTGTTGTTGTTGTTAAAATTATTATATTGTAATTTTGATTCCAGCCTCGAAGGTTTGGTGCCGCCGCTCCGGAGCGGGACCCTCGGCTGGACCGGGCCTGGGGGAGGAACGATTGCACAGAGCGCGCTCTGGGTTTCCTTGGGTTACTGCTGGGACTGCGCAGGAGGAAGCAAAGGGCTTTTCGAGATAGACCAACAGGAAACACATTGACGGAAATGTTGCCATAGCCCACGGGGTGGCTTTAACTGGCCGTCCCCGAGGGCTGGGTGTAAAATCAGAGGAGGCCGTGGCGCGCTGGGGCCAGGATTGCAGGCTCCACGCATGGCCTAACGCGGGGCCTGGCTTGAGAGCTTTCCGCGCAGCCAAGCTGCGTGGTCCCAGGCCAGGTTCAGGCAACCGGCCCCTGGCCAGGAATGCCTAGGTTAGTGTAACAGCCCCACTCCTTCCCAAACGCGCACACACCCGTGTATTTGGAAAGTGCTGTTCACCAGGGGAGAGGACCTGAGGGTTCAAAAACTTGTGTATAAATTTATGAGTGACTGGTGGGAGAGTGTCAACCTGTAGTGGGTGTTCTATTGGAGATTAGAGATTTGTGTGTATCTAGTTTAGGAGTGATGGTTGTATGTGAGTGTCTGTGAGTCTACTGGATGGACTATGTGCATATACAATGTAAGTCTGTGATTTGGGGTAGGTTATGGGCATTTGCAGTCTAGGTGTATGACTTTGTGTGTTTGTGTGGGGGCGAATCGGGTTCATGTGTGTGCTGTGGGTGTATTTGAACGTAAACATGTCTGGTTGGATGTCCTCCTGCTTCCCCTCCCCCTTTCTGCCACCCCTCATCCCATCCTCCTACCTCAGGCCCCGGGGTCTACCAGGTGGCTCCAGGGCCATCACTAACCCTGCTCTTTCTGCCCACAGGCAAACCCCTGCTCTGGAGCCCCTTCTTGCAAAGGCCGCTGCATAAAAGGAAAGGTGGCCAGGTGAGATTTTCCAACGACCAGACCATCGAGCTGGAGAAGAAATTCGAGACCCAGAAATACCTCTCTCCGCCTGAGAGGAAGCGTCTGGCTAAGATGCTACAGCTCAGCGAAAGGCAGGTGAGCACCATGTGGGCCCAGAGCCACCTCCAGAGAGAGGCTCCTGGGGTAGGGGTCGCAGGGTCTGGCGAGATACGAGATACGCCCAGCCACCACGGAGTGTTCTGGCCTGTCGGGCATGCTTTGTCCAGCCACCTTGACCCTCTTGCCCTTCTGCCCCAGATGCCTCAGATTTCTGGGCCAGTGGCAAGTTTTCTTCTTTTCTTTCCTGTAGGTCAAAACCTGGTTTCAGAATCGACGTGCTAAATGGAGAAGACTAAAACAGGTATCCACGGCGGCGTGGTTTTGTTTCTATGGAAATAAATATTTTTTATCATGTTATCTCAATGTGAGGCCTGTTATGGGTTGTATGCAAAAGTCATTTGGGAGACTATTTAACCTCTTCACCTTGATTAAAAAGGCAAATATTCCTGCTGAAATTCAGGATGGCTCGCTCAGGTGGCAGTAATGCTAAAAGCACCTAATGCAGTTCCTATATCAATTAAGCTTGGGTTTTCACACAGTGGCTAGTAAAACTCCCAGCTAATTGTTTTATAAACCCCATATGTTGTTTATCTAATTAACGCAGGAAAGATAAAGTAATTGACAGTAAATGACTTAGGCAGTTATCTTTGGGAGAAAATTGTTTCTTTTATTTACACAGCCATAATAAAACCAGGCAGAATTCAAGGGTAAATATAAGGAAATAAACACCTTTAAGCCTTGTTTGCGCTATTGTTGTTTTTTTTTAAAGAAGAATTAAATATCAAAGAGTTTAAAAATAATTTTCTATCTAATTCCATATGAGTATAAAGCATATAAGAAAATATCCAAGCCTGTTTGAAAAGTAGTTTAAGCTTTCTAACAGTCTTTCTTCCAATGACCTTGTGATGCAATCTGTGATAAAAAGTAAAGGCTCATTTGGGCTTTATAGAAGCTCTAGTGACTTAAAGCTAGTCATTTTGATTCATTTTGATGTCCTAATCTGGATATATTCTCGAAAATTTTCTGCCAATTGCTGAATTGTTCATTTGCCAGTATATACATGGTTTCTAATAAATAAAATATTTTTGAAATAATAATACAAGGTAAGAAATTGAAAGCAGTGTGGATTTTGATGTATAAATCATTAGTTTTTCATTAAAAACAAGTGCCATAAATACAAAGAACATTTTGAAACAGAAAATAAATTCTCCATAACTTTATCCTAACACAATTTAAATATTTGCAGATTCCCTCCCAGGCTCTCCATGTGCATCTATTTTTTACATAGTTGCAAGCATGGTAAATATATTATTCTATATTCTTGATTAAAAACTGACAGCATTATATCATGTTTCTATATAATGTTCATATCCATCTCAGACAAACACAGTATTAAAAATTCACTAGTTTATTTAGTTCTTAGTCAAAGGCTTGACTCCAGTATACCTGGACATTTAGAATAGTGGTTCCTATGTAACATGGGAATATTTTCCAGAAATGTCCTTCAGATTTTAAGTAAACTGTAGATTTAATCACTCCCTTTTCAGTAAGCCACATCCTTCCAGTTCTGCATTTTTTTTTTTTGCTCATGATTTTGTAGCTTGCTACACATATTTATGTGTGTATATATTTACAGATTTACTCCAGAAATGGATGAAAATTTAGTGATTTTGAAACTTTTTCCTCAATTCACCATTTAGTATTCATATCTTAAAAATTTCTGTAAATTCACAAGAATGAAGATCGTGTGTATCTGTAGTTATATAATTTTTTTCCTCCTAAACTTTTAAGAATCTTGAGACCATGTATCTGGCCTGTAGTTAAGTGTTTTATTGACATTTTACGTTTACAGTTATATTCATGACTGGCTTTCTCCAATGTGACAGCAACTTTTTTCTTCTTCCAAAGAAAGCAGCACAAGTATGTATTTTATGAATAAAAGGATTATAGTTGAAAGCACTTGATAAACTAAAAATAAAAGTGTGCAACTAAAAATGGTGCAAGAGGAAAAAACATTTTGATTCATGTCTCTCACCTCCCCATATTTCATGATCCTACCAATCTCCATTTTTGTTCTCTTCATTCAGGAGAACCCTCAAAGCAATAAAAAAGAAGAGCTGGAAAGTTTGGACAATTCCTGTGACCAGAGGCAAGACTTGCCCAGTGAACAGAATAAAGGTGCTTCTTTGGATAGCTCTCAACGTTCGCCTTCCTCTGTCTCCCAAGAAGACCTTGAATCAGAGATTTCAGAGGATTCTGATCAAGAAGTGGACATTGAAAGCGATAAAGGCTATTTTAATGCTGGATGATGACCACTGATGCTGGCATGTTCAGAAAACTGGACTTAGGAATAACATTTTGCTACAGAAAATCTTCATGGAAGAACTGGAAAAAAAAAAACAAAAAAAAAACCGTATGAGAAAGGGACTTGATTTTCTGGTATTCTCGAAACCTAAAATATTTGGTGCACTGGCTAATTAACAAACTCACCTTGAAATCTTAACTTTTACTTAAGAAATGGTTTATGTGCTGGTTGTAGGTTGTTACGATAAAGTGACTTTTCACTGATTAAACCCACCCTTGTTTTTCCAAAGTAAACTGTTATTTCTATTTATAAAAAGTAATTTTGACCTTTTTTGTTAAAATTTTAAGTTATAATGTTAAAGATTTTAATAGGATTCTCTTAAATAACTTTCCTATAATTTGGAGCTACATCACACTTAATAGAAAAGCAAAGGGGCACCCCAAATGGAGAGGCATACCTTGGAAAGGGAGGCCCCATTACAGGCAGCCTGATATATTTTAAAAGAAAACAATTATTACCTTTATATTAAATTCTTACACTATTGCCTTAAATCCAAAATCATTTCAGAGCCCTTGTCTCGGAGAAGTGTGTGTGTTCTTTTTGTCTGAGAGGTATAGTTGATAAGAATCTTAAATGCCTGTTTTGCACTATCACTTACTACCTGTTTGACAAGGGGATAAGGGGATAGTTCCGTCCAATTCAAGCAGAGGAACTCTCAGTGACTGAAATTAATCACAGGTGAACTACAAGTAGCAAGTTAATTAAATGTAAGTAGATTGTAGATAATTGTTTCATACAAACATTGTTTATAATGTATATATAATTGTTCACTGTAAAATAATTGGCCCAAATATTGTTTGTTTTTTAATGAATAACTTGTCTATAATCCGTCGGTGGGACGTTTGACCCCGTCGGATACCTCATTCTTTAATTAAAAAAAAAAAAAAAAAAATCCAAAAAAACCCCAAGAAAACTTTAAAGCGCCTCCTGGGAGCCTGGCTCGGTGCTGGCCGCTAGGGTGGGGAGTCGAGAAGAGCCGGAGCCTCCGGCAGCGGTTGGTGCGTAGTGTCCTCGGCCGGCGGGAGTGCACCTGGAGGGGGGCTTTGGCTCTTCCCGGAGCGGCTGGCCGGGGGCTGGGTGTGTGCACGTCGGGGAAGGCTCCCGCCCGCGGACCCCGAGCAGGGCAAGTTCCCGGGCCCGGGACGCGCGTGGCCGCGAGAAGAGCCCGGGCCGCATCAATCCACCTCGGCTCGCGGGGCCGCCGTCCTTGACCGGCGTGAGTCAACACGGCATCAATCCCGTCGGCGGCCGAGGCTCTGGAGCCGGCTCCGCGCCGCGAGGCCGAGGGGGGTGCACTGCAGCCCGCCCCCTCCGCTTTGGGGGATGGGGAGCCCCAGGCCTGGCGGCGCAGGGAGGTAGTTTGCTTTTCGGCAGCGGTTCTCGCACTTCAGCGAGCTTCAACATCACCGGCCGGGCTTGTGGAAACCCAGATTGCTGGGCTCCTCCTCCAGAGACTCAGCAGGTTTGGGAGGTGGGGGGTGGCGGAAATTTGCATTCCTACCAGGTGCCCAGGTGATGCCGAAGCTGCTGATCCGGGGACCACACTTTGAAAATCACTGCTCTAAAGCCCTCCTTGTGTGGATGGAGCCAGTGGAGCCAGCATCCCCACCCCTTCACTCCTATCTCACCGGCTTCCCTCTGGGTAACTTAGTCAGGTGTGGGAGTGGGGTGGGGTGGGGGGGGGACTGAGAGGAAGAAGGAGGGAGAGCAGAGGGAAGCAAGTTAGCCAGGGAGGTGGGCAGGAGGATTGATAACTGAGTGGAGGGCGGAGGGTCTGAGGGAGGGCTACTGTGAGATGGGGGAGGCAGCGAGTGCTGAGGTAAGAGTGGGTGTGGGGCCTGAAGGGAAGGCTGGGAAGAGATAGCTGCGGTTTCTGACTGTCCCAGGTATTGCTATCCTGCTGTGGAGCCTCTTGCCTCCCTGAACCTTCAGGCCCCCTACATTCCAGGCAGGCGGTGAGAGAGACCTGCAAGGGGGAGAGGCCCAGAAACTTCTTCCTCTACCCTTGACTTCCTTAGAATCCTCTAGTGGAGTTGGCATCTCCTGGGCTGAGGCCTGTGAAGGAATGACTCTGACTCTGGCCTAGGTGATGAAGACTGTAGCTTCCCAGATTTGGGCACCCAGTGCTGGTAGAGGGAAGAGAGAGTGAAAAAGTCATTGCTCTTAGGGACTTGTTCACATCCTGCTTCCTTAGATTCCAAGACAATCCCTGGATTTAGATTTCTGAGAAAAATTCACACAGGGTCCTCAGGCAGAGAGGTGTGCATAGGCCTGGGAGTTTGAAGATATCTGGGTTGGAGTTTTAGTTCTTGGCCTCAATTTTTTCATCTTTAGAATGAAAAAAATTCTAAGATGGTCTAGTTGGTCTATAAGATTTCCTCTAGTCCCCATATCTCAAACTCAGTTCAAGCTATCTCCCTTTATCGTTCCCCCCTACTACTGTATCTCCTCAATTTTAGAGTCTAAGGTAGCCATCCAGTGGGAGAGTTTCCTTTCCCATTAACTGCAGACTCCAAGCTCCCTGACCCTGCCTGACAAGTTACATCAAGGTTTCAAAGGTCCTAATCAGTCTCTTTTGAAAACGGGACTGTCTGTATCAGATTTTTGGAGAATGGGAGGCTTGTGGACCTAATGTTGAATTAAAGCAATCCTGAAATCAGTGTATGTGTTTCACTCCTGGAGATAACCTCTGGTTAATGTTTATTCTGGAAAATAACTGTATCATGACGATCAAGCAGAGAAATACAGGCTAATGTATTGATTGACATTAGGAAAGTTGTAGGGTGAAATCTTGTTTTAAGGTGGACAATTCCCTGAAGCCAGGATGTTTTCCAATTTAAAGCTGTTTCTAACTCTTTTCAAGTTGCTCATATTCTGAATCTAAAGCTGTCCCTAAAAATCCAGAGCATGTTAACTAGAGGAAATAGAGTATTCTCAGGGCACAGGTTGGCATTAACTGTTTTCAGAAGTGCCCCATTGCAGATTGCCAATGAATATTTACAAATTCTTCCTACAATCCAGGCATTTTTCATTTGTTTGTCTTTTGGCTATTTCATGTTGAAGCAGCATGTATGACCTTTACAGCACAACTCCTGTCTTGTTTTTAACTCTTTTTATCAGGAGATTCAACTTGAAAACGGTTATCATTTAGCAGAAAGACAAACAGAAAAGCACATTTTTGTAAGCAAAACGTTAATGATTTGAAGAATTGCCCTAATTTCACCATGACAGTGTGTGATTAATCCCCTGGGTCGTGTACTTATACTTTAAGTTATTCAGTTCGTTGGTCTTTGATATTCAGAACCCTTTCTAACTTAATAGGATATTGATTTTGTTGGATGATGTACTTTGACTCTTTAAACAACATCACTTTTAGGGATGACTAGCCTGCTGTGTAGTATTTTATTTAGAGAACTATTGCATAAGTTTCTTTTACTTTTTATGGTTTTCTCAGGGTGAAAGCTGATAAGACATCTTGTGGGAAAAGAGGAAACCATCTCTGATAGTGAAAGTACCTATTCTCTTTCAACATTTCTGACAACCTTTTTTTGTGTGTGTGTGTGGTTTCATTACTTAAATATTCATTTTAGTAAATGGGGATGGGGCAGAGATTTAAGAAAATATTTTGGACTTGGGGGAAATGTATCTTGCTTGGGACAGAAGGAATTTACCAAAATTCCCATTCCAGTTATATTACCTTGTGGAAGATCACACAAACTCAAGGTCACATGAACTTTTTATTTTCTTTAAAATTGAATCTCAATGATCCTTTAAATCTGTGATTTGAGATGATATTTATGTGGCCACTGACAACATGGGACAGAAAATGGAAAACCAAACAGTCACTCAAGATGCTTCTACATGGTTAGGAGTTTGGCATCTTGTGTTTAAAAATAATCTGAGGTTTTACTGACATTTACTTTTCATCCCATTTGGGTTTTATGAAATCCCAACCGGACTCTGTACTTGTCTAATCTAATTTGTCCCTTGATGTGATATCGTTGTTAAATCCAAATGAGAAGCACTTTGGAGATTCCTCACACCTACCAAAATATCTGAGGTCCAACATCTACAGAACAGCAGCTACTTCTCCAGATGTGGCTGTAGGGAGCCCTATCTCAAAGGAAATATATGGTTGCAGATGAGAGCAGGGCTGGAAGACAGGCTGCCAGAGTCCCATACACCTTTCTTGTTGATTGGGTTTCAGCAAGGAAACCCAAGTCCTTGAGAAATTTGACTTCTCTTGCCCGTTCCTCAGTTCCTAGAGTGGTGAGAGGCTTAACTGACAGGAGGCGTCAAGGGCCTGGCAGACAGTGGGCGCTAAACGTTAGTCAGAAAAGCTAGAAAGCCCCAACGATTCCCTTTCTTTGAGACAGCTCTCTGATTTGCAGCTGCGGGCGGGAAACCTTTTTAATCCGATGTACACAAATGTCTCCAGACAATAGAGAGGGCTGCGGGGAGGAGACCTTGGAGCTGGCAAAGGCATTTCCTGTCTGCGGAGGATTTTGACTTTGGAGCATCCGGCTGTCGCTGCGAGGTTTTCGAGGCGACCGAGCACTTTCCTGTGTAGCTACTTAAAACAAAACAAAACAAAACAAAACAAAAAAATTTACGGCCAACTTCAGGCGATTTTCCAGATGAAAACCAATGAAACGGCTTCCCACTTGGTTGCTTTTTTTTTTTTTTTAAGCATGTTTTCTAATCATTAGAACATTTTTTGATTTGGGAGGGATGTTTGGTATCGTTCAAAAATCTCGTTACCCTCTGGAAGTCTACTCAGCTGAGGTACAAGAGTTAACGGTAAAGGGTCCGCACCCCCTCCCGCCCATTCATAGATATTTGCAGGAAGTTGCCTATCAAGTTGGTCTCTGTTAAACGTGTTTATGTTTTTTTCTTTTAAAATAAAGTTTATCTTTTTAATCACTCTCTTTCTCCTCTTCTGCCTTACCATTAAGAGTTCTCTTCCTCATTAAATTTATTTCACCATTAAGAATAGAAAATGGCTAATCTGACCTCTTTATTTATTTATTTATTCCCGCCCCCCACCACCACCACCCCCGTCCCCTGCCCGGTACTTCTTCCCCCCATACCCTAGGCCTCCATACTCCTTTCCCAGGTAACTGTTTATCTGCTTTCTATCTCTGCGAATTTGCTATTTCTGGTCATTTCTTAGAAGTGATATCACAATTTTTGCCCTTATGTGTCTTATTTCACTGGGCATGATGTTTTCAAGGTTCTTCCACATTGCAGCATGTCTCATAACTTCTTTTTTTCTTATGACCAAATAGTATTCTATTGTGTCTCTGTACCACTTTCTGTTTATCCATTCATCTGTTGGACACTTGGGTTGTTTCCACTTTTGGCTGTTGTGAATAATGCCGCTATGAACATTGGCATACAACTACCTGTTTGTGACCCTATTTTCACTCTTTGGGTAGAGGTATTGTGTGCCAAATGGTAATTCTATATTTAACTTTTTTGAGGATCTGCCATATTGCTTTCCACAGTGGCTGTGCCATTTTACATTCCCACCAATAACTTGCTGTAGTTCCAACTTATGTTACTGTCAAATCTTTTCAACAATAGCCATTCTTTTATAGAGTTGATGGTAACACATTATAGTGAGTATAACTAATACTGCTGATTCATAAATGTGATTGTGGCTGGAAGGGGTAATCTGTAGATGTAAATGTCAATTAAAAGTAAGCTAGAGAATAAGCTAGGGACTGTAGAGCATAGTGATTTCGGTGATGGATGAAGATTGTGGTTAATAGTGTAAATATAAGAATGTTCTTCTTTTACCAAGTGTTAAGAATATGGTGCTACACGGGAAAATTACAACTAATATAACTTATGGATGATAAGTTAGCAGTAACATTGTAATATTTTTGCAACAATGGCAAAGAAAATATTACATTAGGGCGGCCAGGTTGTTTTTCCACAGCTTCGTGGGCACCGACAGCACACAACCCGCCAGAGGCCCTAGTGTGCAGATGAGGATGTGACAGTGAATTTGGAGTGGCAGGCAGCTCTGGAGGCAGTAGAAGAGCCAAACAGAAACTCTTACAGAAGCTGAAAGAAGCTAAAGCATTAAAAAATATGTTAAACGGACCAAAAAAAGATGGCAGCAACAGATCCTGGTGCACCCCAGCAGTCTGCCAGTCCCCACAGCCACCTCCTATCCCACAGGTGCCACCCAAGGATTCTCAGAGCTTCAGGAATAAGATTTCATAATGACTTCCCTGCTGGTGGTGACTCCCCTGCCACCTTCTTGAGGGCTTTACAATTTCTCTGTAATAAATTCCTGTTATATTCTTCTTCCCTTTCTGCCTCTCCTTTCCCCTTCACACATGAAAATGCAGTATTAACATTTATTATACTGCATGTTCTGATGTATTTACAAAAATACTTACATTGTAAAATAAAAATATACTCTTGAAATGAAAAAAAAAAAAGAAAATATTACATTAATTCTAAGGGGTAATAATAGGGGTATGTGGCAGTTTGATATTATTTATGAATTCCAAGAAGAAATATAGATTATGCTTGTAAACTGTTCTTTTCCTCTGGTCATGATAACCCTTTGATTGTATTAGATTCAGCGAGATGTCTGATTAAATTGTGTTAAGATTAGGCTTTGATTCAACCATGTCTTTAGAGTGCAACTCAGCGTTGAGTGCCCACCCCATTGGTAGGCTGATAAAACAGACTCTCACACTGAAGTAGACACACAGAGAAGCAGATACAGAGAGAAGAAGAACACAGAGGAAGAGATACAGCTCATTAGACACGGCAGAGGCTCTGGGAAGAGAGATGAGCAATAGTCTACAGCTGACCTTATGAAGAGAACAAAAAGCAGCTGAGCCTGGAAAGAAACAAGCCCTGGGGAGAGAGAGAAACCTTATTCCAGCCCACGGTTGAGACTGGATAAAGCTGGGACCACGGAGACTTAAGAGGAAGAAGGAAGGCTGAACCCTCGTGGACGTCACCTGCCATCTTGCATCAACATGTGGCAACAGACTTTGGGTGAGAAAGTACCTTTTATGGTACCTTGAATTGGATTCTTTAGGGCCTTGTAACTGTAAGCTTCTACCCCAAATAAAATATCCCTTATAAAAGCCAACAGAGTTCTGGTACTTTGCATCAGTGTCCTTTTGGCTGACTAATACGGTTGGTGGTGGGATGATGTATGGGAGGCCTGTTCAATGATATGCATGTTTATTTTGTAAGTTCACAACTTTTACTATATACTTATTGTTTATGTATGCTCATGTATGAATGATATACCTCAATAAAATTTTAAAAAATAAGTCATTCATATAGGTGTGAAGTAGTAGCTTGTTGTGGCTTTAATTTGTAATTCCCTAATGGCTAATAATGTTAACATCGTTTCATGTGCTTACTGGCCATTTGTATTTCTTCTTTGGGGAAATAATTGGGTTGTTTGTCTTTTTGTTGTGGCATTGTTAAAGGTCTTTATATATTCTGGAAGTTAACCTTATCCAATATATGGGTTGAAACTATTTTCTCCCATTCTGTAGGTTGTCTTTTCACTTTCTTGATGATTTCCTCCAATGCACAAAGGTTTTTAATTTCGATGAAGTCAAGTTTATCTATTGTTCCTTTTGTTGCTCATGCTTTTGATGTCATACCTAAGAACCCACTGCCAAATCCCAGGTCATGAGTCTTTGCTCCTGTGTTATCTTCTAAGAATTTTATAAATTTAGCTCTTTTGTTTGATCCATTTTGAGTTGATTTTTGTATATTGTAGGAATTAGGTGTCTAACTTCATTCTTCTGCATGTGCATATCTAGTTTTGCTGACACCATTTGTTGAAGAGATTATTCTTTTCCCACTGCATGTACTTAGCACCCTTGTCAAAAATCAAGTGACTATTAAAAAACAAACACCATAGAACTGTACAATACAAAGAATGAACCCTAATGTAGTGGACTAAAGTTAATACCATATTTATAATAATAATATTGTATCATCAATTATAACAAAAGTACCACACTAATGCAAAATGTTGGTAATAGGGAAAACTGTATGTGAGAGAGGGGTATACATGAAATCTCCGTACTTTCTGCATGATTTTTCTGGTCTCTTAAAAAAAATCAGGTGGCTGTAAATGTGTGAGTTTATTTATGGACTTTTAATTTTGTTCTACTGATCTATTTTCCATTTTCTTGCCAGAACCACACTGTTTTGATTACTGTCACTTTGTAATACAATTTGAAATTAGGAAGTGTGAGTCCTCTGCTGGTTGTAGTGTCCTTCTTTTTCAAGATTGTTTTGGCTATTGCGAGCCCCCTTGCAAGTCCATATATATTTGGGTATCGATTTTTCAATTTCTCCAAAATAGGCTGCTAGTTTAATAGGGGTTGCATTGAATTTGTATATTGCTTTATTTTGGGGGAGGGTAATATTGACATATTAACAATGTTAACTCTTCCAATCCATAAACATGTGGTGTCTTGCCATTTATTTAGGTCTTCTTTAATTTTTTTCAGCAATGTTTTGTAATTTTCAGTATACAAGTATTTGGTATTATTAAATTTATTCATATATATATTTGGATCTTACTCTGTCTTTTTTTTTAAGATTTATTTATTTACTTTATCCATTTTAAACCCCCACACTTCCCCGTTTGCTGTTTTGTGTACATTCGCTGGGCAATTATCTGTGTCTGTTTCCTGCCATATCTTCTCATCTTCCTCCTCCATTCTTCACCAGGATTCAATCCTGGAGACCTCCGGTGTAGGAGAGAGGTGTTCTGCCACCTGCGCCACCTCGGTTCTTGGTTTTCGGAGCTTTCGGAGCATCTTGTCTTGTCTCTCCCCTGCGTCTCTCTCCTGTTACGTTATCATCTTGCTGCATGGTTCCCGGGGCCTGGTGGCTCACCGGCACACAGAGCCTGGCAGCTTACGCGCCTTCTCTCTCTCTATATATATTTTTAAATTTTACCGGGAGGTCCCGGGGATTGAACCCAGGTCCCTCCATATGGCAGATGGACGCCCAACCATTTGGGCCATATCCGCCCCCCATTACTCTGTCTTTTTTATTAGAGAAGTTGTGGGTTTACAGATTTCCTAGATATATATTTTTAGATACTATTGTAAATGGAATTATTTTCTTTATTTTCTCTTTAGATTGTTCTTTGCTAGTGTACAGCAAAACAATTGTATTTTTAAAAAGTTAATTAATTAATTAATATTTATTCCCTCCTCCACCCTCTGTCCCCCTCCCCAAGAAGTCTCCCTTATCTGTCTGCTTGTTGTCTGCTTGTCTTCTTTAGGAGGCACCAGGAACTGAACCTGGGACCTTCCATGTGGGAAGCGAGTCCCCAACTGCTTGAGCCACTTCTGCTCCCTGCTGGTTACAGCATCTGTTAGTTGTGGTGTCTGCTCATCGTGGCAGTTTCGGCTTCTGCTGGTTGCAGCATCTGCTGGTTGTAGCGTCTGCTTGTTCCAGCATCTGCTCATTGCAGCGTGTGCTTGTTGTCTTCTTTAGGAGGCGCTGGGAACTGAACCTGGGATCTCCCATGTGGGAGGTGGATGCCCAATTGCGTGAGCCACAGCCACTCCCACAATTGTATTTTGTATGTTGTTATTGTACCTTGCCACTTTGCTGAATTCATTTATTAGCTCTAATAGTTTTCTTGTGGATTCCTTTGGATTTTGTCTATAAAAGATCATGTCATTTGCAAATAGAGATCGTTTTACTTCTTCCTTTCCAATTTGGATACCTTTTATTTCTTTTTCTTGCCTAGTTGCTCTGGCAAGAGCTTCTAGTAAAATACTGAATAGCAGTAGTGAAAATGGGTATCCTTCTCTCATTCCTGAACTTAGGAGGAAAGCTTTAAGTCTTTCACCATTGAGTATGATGTTAGCTGACTGGTTTTCATAAATGGCCTTTGTGATATTCAGAAAGTTCCCTTTTATTCCTACTTATCTGAGTGTTTTTTTTTTTTTTTTTTTTAAATCAAGAGAGAGTGCTGGATTTTGTCAAATGCCTTTTCAGCATCTATTGAGATGATCATGTGTTTTTGTTTCCTTCATTCTATTTATGTAGTGTTTTCATATGTTGATTTTCATATGTTGATTTTTATATGTTGAAACACCCTTGTGATCCTGGGATGAATCCCATTTGGTCATGGTGTATAATCTTTAAAAAAAATTTTTTTTTCTAAGATTTATTTTATTTATTTACTCCACGCCCCCCTCGTTGTTTGAGCTCACTGTCTGCTCTCTGTGTTTATTTGCTGTGTGCTTGTCTTCTCTTTAGGAGACACCAGGAACCGAACCTGGGATCTCTCATGTGGGAGAGAGGCACTTGAACACTTGAGCCACCTCAGCCCCCTGCTTTGTTGTGTCTCTCATTGTGTTTCCTCTTTGTGTCCCCTTGTTGCATCATCTTGTTGCATCAGCTTGCTGTGCCTGCCCATTGCACTAGCTTGCTGTCTTGCTCCTCTTCTCCAGGAGGCACCAGGAACTGAACCGGGACCTGCCATGTGGCAGGTGGGAGCTCAATTGCTTGAGCCACATCTGCTTCCCCATATCATCTTTTTAATATGCCATTGGGTTCAGTTTGCTAGTATTTTGTTAAGGATTTTTTGCATCTATATTCATAAGAGAAATTTGGTATCAGAGTAATGCTGGGCCTCCTAGAATGAATTAAGAAGTGTTCCCTTCTCTAGAATTCTTTGTAAGAGTTTGAGAAGGATAGGTATTAGTTCTTTAAATGTTGGTAGAGTTAACCAGTGAAGCCATCTTGTCCTTGACTTTTCTTTGGTGGAAAGTTTTTGATTACTGATTCAATCTCTGTATTTGTTATAGGTTTGCTGATGTTTCTATTTCTTCTTGAGTCAATTTGGGTAATTGATGTGTATCTAGGAATTTTCCCATTTCTTCTAGATTATAAAGTTTGTTGGCATACAATTGTTCGTAATATTCTCTTTCTTTTTTTTTTAAATGGTACTTCGGGAGCATGTACCATTTTTTAAAAAAAATATTTTATTTATTTATTTATGCCCCCTTGCTGCTTGTGCTCGCTGTGACCATTTGCTACGCGTTTTTCTGTGTCTGCTTGTCGCTTTGTTGGGTCGTCCTGCTGCGTCAGCTCACCACGCCGCGCAGGCTGGCTTGCCTTCACCGGGAGGCCCCGGGAATCGAACCTGGGGCCTCCCATATGGTAAACGGGAGCCCTATCGATTGAGCCCTATCGATTGAGCCATATCCGCTTCCCATAATATTCTCTTATGGTCCTTTTTAATCTGAACTCTTTAGATGTCAGTATTAGAGTACAGATTTTCTTCAAATTGATATAAATTTTCATCTTTCAGCTGAGGTAGAAATTCTAAATTTGGAGGAGATGTTGCTGGAATCCTAACACACTGACCTCAACCCCCAGGACAACTCTTGAGTTTAGTTTTTAAATTAATCAATTAATTCTAACCAGGATAAGCAAAAATAATGATAATAATAGGAGAGGAATAATACTTGCCCGTATTTCTTGGGTGTCTTCTAGGGGCCTGGCACTTAGGAGCATTGGGATGTAATGGAACTGGCAGAGAGAGATGCTGTAATAATATATGATGCAGGATGCCAGGGAGAGCCCACCAGGTGCTCCTAACCTAGAGAAGAGGTTCCAGGCAGAGGGATGGCCACGTGCACAGGCCTGGAGGTGAAAAAGTTAAGAGAATAAGTATGACCGGAGTCCTCAGAGGTTTTTGGATTTCAGAATTTCAGTTGAGGAATTGTGGATATATATTCTCCTCCTCCAGCCACACAGGTCTCTTTGCTGCTGCTTAACTGGAGAGACTACTGAATTTACAATTTCCTCTATCTGGAACTCTCTCCCCCCAGAAAACCTCATAGCTTACTGCCTCATCTCCTTCAGCCTTGGCCTTCCCTTGTAAAATTGCAACCAGCTCTTCCCTATACCCCCTTCCCCACAACTTACTTTTCTCCATTTCACTTATTACAATTGGATATTATATGTTTTTTACTAATTTATTTGTTATTTGTCTCTCCCCATTGAAATGTTAACACCATGATGGTAGGGCTTTTGCTTGTTTGATTCACTGCTTTATCTTTCCAGCCTGACACATAATAGATGCTCAATAAATAAATATGTGTTAAAGAATGAATGAATGAATATTGAGCACTTACTATGTATTAAACATTATGTACCCGTCATATACTTTAAGATTATTTATTTATTTATTTATTTCTCCCCACCTCCTCATTGTTTGTACTTGCTATGTCCGTTGTTTTCATAGTTTCTTTAGAAGTCACCAGGAACTGAACCCGGGACCTCCGATGTGGGAGGGAGACACCTAATCACTTGAAACATCTCTGTTCCCTGCTTTGTTGTGTGTCTCATTATGTTTTTTCTTCTTGTGTCTCTTGTTGTGTCATGTGGTTGCATCAGCTTGCCATGCCTGCCCTTTGCTTCAGCTCTCTGTCTTGCTTATCTTCTTTAGGAGGCGCTGGGAACATCTGCTCCCTGCTTTGTTGTGTGTCTCATTATGTTCTTCCTCTTGTGTCTCTTGTATCATCTTATTGTGTCAGCTTGCCATGTCTACTTGTCACCCTGGCTTGCTGTCTTCTTTAGGAAGCACTGGGAACCAAACCATGGACCTCCCATGTGGTAGGTGGGAGCTCAATCCCTTGACCCACATCCACTTCCCCTTTCACATACTTTATATCATTTAATCCTCACAGAACCCTATGAAGTAAATGATGTTATTTTCCCCATTTTCCAGGTAAGGAAACTGAGTCACAGAAGTTAAGCCCAAGACCTTGATTATTATATCAGTCAATGTTGTAATATGAACTTCCTCATTTAATCTGTTGCACTGTTGGGGAGATATCAAGCCAGTTATAATTCTAGCTGTAAGAGGAGAGTTGAGTTTTTTTTGTTGTTGTTGTTGTTATTGTTCATTTTATTTAATATTTTACTTTAATTTTTATATAAGGCTATTAAAGTCTAGCATTAAATCTGGGAAGGGATTACAATACAATATGGGGAATATGCGATTTCTATGTAGTACATTATTCTATTACACTATGAAACTAATAAACTGACTGGGGGCCACCATTTCCTCTCTGTTTTCTTGGGGAAATGAGCATTATAAAATAAGTTTTATGTCTTTCAAAGTATTTTAAAAATGTCTGCCCCTTGTCCATATTATTTGGTCTCCCCATTATATAAACTGTGAAGTATCAATATTTTTATTACTTATCCTACCCATTAATGCATGCATTTGCCTCTGAACATAGCTGCATGATGGCTTGCTATAAGGTCCCTAGAATCTAGCAGCATGATTGGCACAGAGTAAGCTTTTAAGAACTATTGTATTACTGAATGAAAGTGAGAGTGGTGTGTGCTCCCCAGAGAAGAGGAGACACCATTCCCTCCCTCCCAAGCCCTGTCCCCTCCCTAATATTTCCTATTCCAAGACCACTAGAAACACAGCTTCCCTGGATAGCTCCAAGAACAAAGAGGAGTGAGCATAGTGGGAGCTGCAGGAGAGAGAGGGTCTTTGCAAGGCTAGGGCAGCATTTGGAGAGAGGACATGTTCAAGGTTTTAGCTTTCCTTAGCTGCCTGTGACATCTGCATTACTATAGACTTTCCATTAATTGTAAATTACACCAGACTAATTGAATAAATGTTTGAAAAAGAGCCCCAGAGTGATGGTTCAGTCATCCAGAGGAAGTGGTTTCTTAGTCACCTGCCTCCCATATATTATCTCAATGGTACATAGGTGGAAGGGAGTGTGATAGTTATGATGTATGGTGCTGTTGATTATTTAATTGAAGGTAAAATTTTTAGCAAGCAATTACCTGATCTCATTAAGGTTTTTAAAATCACCCAAATATCATTTTGCTTGAAGCGGCTGACCATTGTTTAGATGTGTTTTTTTAGGCATTAAGACTAGGGGTTTTAAGCACATAAATCTGGTAGATATTATTCTGAATCTTAGCCATTATTCAGTAATGGCTAAACATCCTGTCTGAAATATATTTACATTTTTATGGTGTCACATTTTTAAAAGTTTTTTTTAAGGCATCATGTTTACAAAATATATATTTTGTAGCAAATCAAATTGTTTTACAATGTGAGTTTGTTGATTTAATTTTAATTTTCAAAGAAACTTCTTATTAAGACATAAAATACATGCCAAAAAGTTCACAAATCATAGGTATACACTCACAAAATGAATATACCATGTAACTGGGATCCAGGTCAAGAAATAGAACATGACCAGATCCCTGGAAACCCCTTTATGCCTCCTTTGGATCACTATTCCAAGCCCTACCCCAAGGGAAACTGCTATCCTGATTTCTAACATGATAGTTTCATGTGCTGATTTTTGAACTTTTTTTTTTTTTTTTTTTTTAACTTTATGTGAATAGAATCATATAGTCTGTCCTCCGTTGTGTCTGGCTTCTTTAGTTTAGTTTTACATTGGTAAAATTCATCCATGTTATTGTGTGATGTTATTTGTTCATTCTTATTGCTGTGTCCCTTGTATGAATTCTCATGCTATTTTAAATAATACATATAAATATTAACACGGTACCACAAAATTTACAAACATTTAAAAACAAAAAAAAAAAAAAAGAAAAAAAGAAAAAAGAAAAACAATAACTTTGCTCACACTTTATAACCCGACACTTATTTTTCAAAAGGAATGATCCATGTGCCCTTTGAAGACTCCTAGGAACACAGAAGGAAAGAAAGCAGAAAGAACAGGACATGAGAGTGTCAAGAAGCAAATTACAACAACCTTGTTTATCGGGAGAGCTGGGAATACCAATAACCAAGCTGCTACCTATTTTTTTTTTTTACACTCAGGTGTGTGAAATTAAAAAAAAAATTATCCTGATAATTTTACACGTCAGTACACACATTTATTCATGATAAGAAGGCTAAGTAAGGAGTCAAATGGGCAGAAAAAGAACTTCAAAATTATTTTTAAATTTGGGTACAATGTTTCTTTGTAGATATGGTATTTTTTATTCAATAAGTTTGGGTATTTATTTTGCATCCTATTCCACTTTTATTTTCCTGTTACTTTGGAATTTATAATTATAAAGCTGCTGTCGAAAAGAAGGCCAGGATTGTACTCCTGGATTTGCTGTCAAGTAGCAGTGTGACTGACTTTGGACAAGTCACTTACCCTCTTAGTCTGTTTCCTCAACATAAAATAAGGGATGTGGATGAGGTCATCTTTAATGTTGCTTTTAATAATAAGATGCTACATTTTTCTGTTCTTTATCTTTCTAAAGACTATATTATTCTTCTAAATTTCAGGGATTATGCCTTTGAGGGGTTGGGCCAGTGAAGTGGGGATAGGGAATCTCTTGTTTCACTGGCTTTCTGGTGTTCAGTTCCTGAGCTGGGCTACTTCTTATACTCAGCTGTAGGTTGAATCAAAGCCCAGTCTCTAAGCTGTGGGCCATGACAGCTAACCCTAGAGAACTGTTCTTAGGAAAATCATTTTTGGTAGTTCCCAGTCTGTCCATATATTTCCAGCCAAATAATAGGGTGTTTAAGTGAACTGTAATAGTGATTGTAATTCTTCCATCAAATTATTAAATTAAGGTAACCATTCTGAAAACATTTACTGAGCACCTACTATATGCCAGGTGCTATGTGAGGTACTGAGATATACATTTGGATAAGACATAGTAGCATAACTTTGAAGACCAGAGAAAATATTCTTGGGATTTCCAATATTTAAAGATGAGCCCATTCCTATTCCAAGCATAATTATGATTTGCCTGCTATACAATATAGTCCACATACTTTCAGTTCTTGAGTTCATCTATAGAAAAGTTTTTAACCAAACAATCCATAGCAGCAAATTATTTAATGACACATGGGTATTATAAAGTTATAAATAACGAATTAAGGCAGGTCCAATTTAAGGATTTCCTAGAGTCAAGCCCTCTTCTCTCTCTCTCATTTCTACCTCAGGCCTCATGTGCCTATTTATCGCCCAAGACAGTGTGGTTTGAAATCTCAAACAAATGGCATTATCTAGCGGCCCACACCTAGAACTGTTGACCCTGTCACCTCGTCCTCACTATTTCTTTCCTTTCCTTTCCCATTGAAGCTGTGCATCTGCCCATTTCCCCTGATTTTATCCAGATGACTCCACCTGGGACAAACTCTGTGGTCTGCCTGTGGCAATTCCTTCCTTCTGCCCAGTTACCTCAAGAGGGTTAGTCTTATTGTGATTTCTCCCCTTTCTCTTTCTTTGTTTTATCTGGAGCCAAATATCGTTCAAGTAAAGTAGAGAAGTGTCAGATCAGACGAGTGAAAGGACTCTTCAAGGAAAAGGAAAATTACAAACTTTTGAAGTAAAATTTAGGCAAAGTGCCCAGAAATGCCTTGGAATCTGCACAGACCCTTATACTACTAACTAAGAGAAATTTTTATTCAATTTTGTGTTTTGTTTCATTACTGGTATTTTAACAGTTTGTTTTCTATTATCTGCCTTGTAGATAAGGGTTGTTTCAGTTATATAAGGATTAAGTAAGCTTCAGTGGACTGCACTACTTGCTTTCTCTCTTTTTTCTTTATTAGAGAAGTTGTGGGTTTACAGAACAATCATACATAAATACATAATTCCCATATATACCACCCTATTATTATTATTATTTTTTAAGATTTTATTTATTTATTCATTTATCCCCCCCTTGCTGCTTGTGCTCACTGGGTCAGCTAACCACGCCGTGCGGGCAGGCTTGCCTTCACCAGGAGGCCCCGGGAACCGAACCTGGGGCCTCCCATATGGTAAACGGGAGCCCTACTGATTGAGCCACGGCCGCTTCCCTGGGGGAGAGTTTGAACAGGATTGGAATTAAGCCTTCTTGGAATGTTTGGTAAAATTTCCCTGTGAAGCCATCTGGTCCTGGACTTTTCTTTGCTGGGAGGTTTTTGATTACCGATTCTACATCTTCAGTAGTTATTGGTTTGTTGAAATCTTCTTTTTCTTCTTGATTCTGTGTAGGTAGTTTTTGTGTTTCTAGGAATTTGTCCATTTCATCTAGGTTATCTAATTTGTTGGTATACAGGTGTTCATAATATCCTTGTATAGTCCTTTTTTTCCAGTGGAGCTGGTAGTAATGTTCTCCTTTTCATTTCTGATTTTATTTATTTGTATCTTCTCTTTTTTCCTTGTCAGTCTAGATAAAGGTTTGTT
The DNA here is from genome assembly GCA_026826555.1 of Tolypeutes matacus. Classification (NCBI taxonomy): domain Eukaryota; kingdom Metazoa; phylum Chordata; class Mammalia; order Cingulata; family Chlamyphoridae; genus Tolypeutes; species Tolypeutes matacus. The sequence goes on from JAKSZT010053816.1 coordinate 2,167,909, forward strand.
AATTTTATTGATCTTTTCAAAGAACCAACTTTTGGTTTTGTTGTTTCTTTCTTTCTTTTTTTAATTCTCTGTTTCATCATCTCTGCTATAATCTTTGTTATTTCTGTCCTTCTGCTTGCCTTGGGTTTATTTTGCTATTTTTTTTTTAAATCAACTTTATTTTTTTTTCCTTTTTGGTGTACAGTTCTATGAGTCATGTCGTGTCCCCCCGCCCCCCCCGCAACCACCACCACTTGCTGTCTGTGTCCTTTTGAGGGATGATCTTCTGGGTCTGATTTTTGCCTTCTCTTCTCATTTTTCTCCTTCAGGCTTCACCGGGACCTCTGATGTGGGAGAGAGGCACCCTGTCACTTGCGCCACCTCAGTTCCTGATTTCTTGTACATCTCACCTTGGCTCTCCCGTGCATCTCTCTTTTGTTGCATCATCATCTTGCTGCGTGGCTCAGCTCACAGCACGTCCGTGCCGGCCTGTGGCTCGCCGTTCTCCTGCCTGCTCGCCATTTTTTTTTTTTTTTTTTTTTTTTTTACTGGGAGGTCCCCGGGATGGAACCTTGGTCCTTCCATATGGTAGACGGATGCCCATCCTCTTGAGCCACATCCACTTTCCTCTTAAAAAAAAAAAAACAAAACAAAAAAAAACAATGGTTTATCTATCAATCTATCTATCTATCTTAATATAAATTTTTCCTGGTTATGAAAGCCATATATCCTCAATTTGACATATTTACAAAATAAAAGTCTATAGAAGAAAGTAATAATCACTCCATAGTTCCACTACGTAGGAATTAAGCTCTATAGAAACTTTAGAACATTTCATTTAGTTGTTTTTCTCATATATTTGTATGTTGTTACAGAATGAATTGTGTCCCCCCCAAAAGACCAACTCAAGTCTTAACCCTGGTCCTGTGAATGTGAACTTATTTATAAATAGGATCTTTGAAGATATTATTAATTACATTGAGGTCAAAATGGATTAAGATGGGCCCTAATCCATTAAGACTGGTTGTCCTTATAAGGAGAGGAAATTTAGATGCAGGCAGGGAAAGAGACAGAGAGACAGCTGTATGGCAAGCAGAGATTGAGTTATGCCACAAGCCAAGGACATCGTGGATTGCCAGGCACCACCCAAACCCTATATACTACAGAGAAGCATGGCCCCACTGATACCTGGATTTTGAACTTGTATCCTCCAGAACCATGAGACAATAAGTTCTGTTGTTTCTACCAACCAATCTGTGGTACTTTGTTACAGCAACTATGGTAAACTAAGACATAGGTATAATAATGTTAAATTTTGATAATTTTTCATTTTAAAAATTATTTTGAATAGGTAAAAAATGTTAAAAATTTAAACAGTACAAGTGATAATACAGTGAAAAGTAAGCGCCCCTCCTGCCTCTACCTCTTGGCCATTTAGTTTCCCTCACAAAGGCGACCTCTTACTGGTTTCCTTGGTGATCTTCCAGTGATGGTCTATGCATATACAAGCATACCTGTAAATATCTCCTTCTCCTTAACACAAATCATAATGTGCTGTATATTCTTTCTATGTTTTTCTTTTTTTCACTTAGCAATAGATCTTGATGATTGTCCACATCAATATAGATAGAGCTTTTCTTTTCTTTTCTAGCCGGCTGGGCTGTATTCCATTTTATGTCTGAATCATAACTGATTTGGTATACATTAGATTGCTTGCAGCCTTTTGGTATTACATCCAATGTTACAATAAATATCTTGCACATATTTCATTTCTATCCTGGCATATCTAGGACAAATTCCTAGAAGTGTAATTGCTGAGTTAAATACTATGTGTATTTTTTATCTAGATAGATATTGCCAATTCACTATCATAACTGACATTATGCTGAACATGCTTCCTGTTTTTAAAATTTTTAATATTTCATATAAAACTTTTCTTTTGTAAACATCATTTTAATGGTTGCATAATATTTTCTTATATGGTGATGCCATATTTTATATGGATTGTTTGGTTATTTTCCATTGTTTTGTTATAAAATTTTCTACATTGGGTACAATTTACCTCAATTCAGGCTAATTCCTTCTACGGCAAATTCATAGAAATAGATTTGTTGAGCTAAAAGGATGACTTTTTATCAAGTATTGTGAAATTACTTTCTGGGAAAGTTCTATCAGTTCATGTCTGTGGAGAACAAGGTTACTCTAACCACAACCTCACTAACAGGGAATGTGATTTTCCTAATCTTCCTTAATTTCACAGGAGGATTATGTGTTATAATTTGACATTTAATTTCTTTTATCATTAACAAAGTTTAATTATTTTATATGCTAACTCCTTCTTCTTTTTGTTCTTTATATATTGTCTTTCAATATGTCCTTTTCTTATGGATTATTCTGAACTCTTTATTTTGGAGGTTATAAACTTTCTGTCTTATTTATTGTAAAAAATGTTTCCCCATTATAAAAATGTGTTTATAATTTGGTGGAAAATTTGACAGTTTTTGTGTAATCAAACAGCAGTATCTTCTTTATGATTTCTTCCATTTTTCTTAAGTGTAGAAAGTCTTTTCCTAATTCAGAGAGCAAATGAAAGTCCATTTAAAAAATCCCCCTCTATGACTCTCTCTCTCTTCTTTCCTTCCTTCCTTTACATTTAACTTTTAATCTAAATGAAATGTATTTTGCTCCATTATACAAAAGTGAAGAACCAAAAGCTTTTTTTTCCTTCAAATACCTAACCATGTGTCCATTCATTCCATAATCCTTCTTTAGGTCCTTTTCCTATATTAGATGTCTAAAAACACGAATTGGTTTCTGGACTACTTGCAGTGTTCTTACAGTTGGTTTATATATTTTATATATTTGTGGCTGAGCTTAAGGACTAGAATTTGCTTTTGAAGCAGAAAGATAAGAGCTCCTGCTCACCCTTACATGTAATCAATTTCTCCTTCTTCCAACATGCAGGCTGGCTTTTAAAATAGACAACTAGCCTTCATATCAGATTCTGCCATAATCTGGATCTTCCCATTCATTACTTTTGCACTACAAATGTAAGTACTGTGAGAATGTGCAAAGCACTGAACTTAAGAAGCACAGAATTTAGGGAAATTTATGTGCCTCATTGCCTGAATCATTTGACACAAAGGAGCAGATGCCTGCCTCCAGTCCATTCACATTTTAAGTTATTCTACTTCCGTGTTGTATTAGACAAAACCTTAGATAATACCTAACACTTAGTGAGGTCTAATATTTTTTTCCAATTAAAATAATCTTTATTATTTTATTTATTTTATATGTCCTCAGTAAACTTACTTGTTTTTCTTCACATGATTCCCACCCAACTAAAAATTTCTAAAAGTTATTGAAGTGAAATTTAGATAACAATAAACTAACCATCTTAAAGTGAACAATTCAATGGCATTTAGCACATTCACACGTTTGCAACCACCACCACTATCTAGCTCCAAACATTTCTTTCACTCTAAAATAAAACCCGGTACCCATTAAGCAGTCATTCACCATTCCCCTCTTGCTCTGGCCCCTGGATACCACCTATCTTTCTGTTCCTAAGGATTTACCTATTCTGGAGATTTCCTTTTTTTCTTTTTTTTTTTTGTAAAGATTTTATTTATTTATTCATTCATCCCCCCCCCCCCCTCGCCTATGCTCGCTGGGCCAGCCAACCACGCCCTGCGGGCAGGCTCTGCCCTCACCAGGAGGCCCCAGGAACCGAACCCGGGGCCTCCCATATGGCAAACGGGAGCCCCACTGATTGAGCCACAGCCGCTTCCCTGGAGATTTCCTTTAAATGGAATCATACAATATGTGACCTTTGGTGTCTGGCTTCTTTCACAGTTAGCACAATGTTTTTAAGGTTAATCCACATTGTAGCACGTATCAGAAGTTCATTCCCTTTTGTGACTGGATTATATTCCATTGTGTGTATGTACCACAATTTGTTTATCTGTTCATCCATTGATGGCCATTTGAATTGTTTCCACCTTTTGGCTCTTGTGAGTATGACCATAAATGTATAAATACTTGAGTATCTGTTTTCAATTCTTTTGGGTTTATACCAAGGAGTAGAATTGCTGGATTAGATGTTTAACTTTTTGAAGAACCACCAAACTTTTCCACAGCAGCTGTATCATTTTGCATTCCCCCCAACAATGTACAAGAGTTTGAATTTCTCAATGTCTTCTCTAATGCATTTTATTTTAATTTTAATAAAAAGTAATATTTCATTGTGGTTTTTATTTTCATTTCCTTAATGAATAATTATGTTGAGCATCTTCATGTGCTTGTTGGCCATTTATATATGTTCTTTGGAGAAATGTCTATTTAAGTATTTTGCCCAATTTTTTAATTGTTTTGTTGTTGTTGAGTTTAAGAGCTCTTTTTATATCCTGCATGTTTGACCCTTTATCAGACATATGATTTGCAACTATATTGTTCTATTCTGTAGGTTGTCTTTTCATTTTCTTGATAACGTCCTTTGATGCACAAAATATTTTAGTTTTGATGAAGTACAATTAATTTTTTTCTTTGTTTGCCTTTGCTTTAGTGTCATATCTAAGAGTCCATTGCCTAATACAAGGTCATGAGCATTTACTCCAAAGTTTTCTTCTAAGGATTGATAGTGTACATTTAGATTGTTGATCTATTTGAGTTAATTTTTGTATATGGTGTGAAGTAGAGGTCCAGTTTCATTCTTTTGCATGTAGCTATCTGGTCTCCCCAGCATTGCTCATTGAAGAGATTATTCTTTCCCCATTGAATGGTCTTGAACCCTTGTCGAAAAATCAATTAGCTAGATATTTATGGGTTTATTTCTGGATTCTCAATTTGATTCCTTTGTCCTATATATCAATTTGCCGGTATCACAGTTTTGATTACTGTAGTTGTATTAGTTTTTTTTTTTTTTTTTAATATTTATTTATTTATTTTACTTTTTATCCATTTTTACCCCCCTCCTCCCCGGTTTTTGCTGTTTTTGTGTCCATTCACTGGGCAATTCTCTGTGTCTGTTTCCTGCCCTCTCTCCTCATCCTTCTCTTCCTAACTTCACTGGGATTTGAACCTGGGAAACTCCGATGCAGGAGAGAGGTGTTCTGCCACCTTTGCCACCTCAGTTCCTGGTTTTTCCAGTGGGTCTCATCTTGGCTCTCCCTTTGTGTCACTCTTCTGTTACGTCACCATCTTGCTGTGGCTCGGCGGGGCCTGGTGGCGCTCCTGCACACGGGGCCTCATGGCCCACATGCCTTCTATATTTTCTTTATTTTACCAGGTGGTCCCCGGAATCGAACCCAGGTCCCACCATATGGGAGACGGATGCCCAACCATTTGAGCCACATCCGCCCCCCTGTATTAGGTTTTGAAATCAGGAAGTGGAGCCCTCTAACTTTGTTCCTTGTTTTCTTTTTAATATTTGTTTTGGCCAAGGGCTTAGTATATGCTACTATAAACCTTGGCATACATTATCTTATTGAATTCATATGACAACTCTGTAATGTAGATATTAATATCCACATTTTACAGACAGGTTAAATAAATTGTCCAAAATCACAGATCTGGTGGAAAACCCAGGATTAAAACAAGGTTGTCTAACTCCAAAGCCCACTTTTAAAAGAGTTACATATACTATCTTTGTCAACAATAAGGGAATACTGGAGTTTAATAACATTGTTTACTTTAGGTAAAAGTTTAAAAATCTGTTTGTAATAGTGAACATTTCTCAATTGGTAACCCACAGTTAGGCTGACTTGATTATAGATATACTGAAATCCATTATTCTTTTCACATTTAATATTTAATTTTTCTAAGGTTTGTAACTGCTCAGACAATTTTGCATCCTCCTCTGCCTTCTTCTTTTGTGATCTTATTTTTTCAGATGAAAGTTCTGAGGTTATTTTCTATTTTGTGATCAAATCTGATTTATTATCACTTCAGCTCAAAAGTGGTTCCTGTTGAAGCCCTCAACATTGTCAATACTGTCAGCTCCTGTCAACTCCTTCCCTGGACAGGAAACTCACTGAGGGAAGTTCTGCCCTGGGGCCTACTCATTGCATCTCCAAGTCCTGACATAGTATCTGGCATGTGGATGGGGCTCAATAATGTATGTTGAACTAAATTGTTTGTTGAAAAAGTCTCAACCTTGTTAGGTGTATCAAAGAAAATATATACGTGAAGATTTCACCACCATAAGTATGCATAACATTAAAAATAAATACGTAATATTTTTTATATATAGACAAGCTGTTTCTGTATCTTTGAGGTAGCTTCTGTTTATTTGCAGTTTACATATAATAAAATTCACTCTTATTTTATTTATTCACTCTTGGTTTATAGTTCTGTGAGTTTTGACAAATGCAGAGTCATGTAACTACTACCAAAATCAGGATATAGAACAATTCCATCAATCCAATAAATTTCCTTCTCTTTTTGCCCCTTTGTAGTCAAACCCTCTCCTCACCCTCTTTTGTTTTGCCTTTTTCAGAATGTCGTATAAATAGAATCATACAATGTGTAGCCATTGATGTGGTTTTTTTCCACTTAGCATAATGCATTTGAGATTCATCTTTGTTTTGCTTATGAATAGTTTATTCCTTTTTATTGCTGAGTAGTACTCCATTGTGTGGTTGTATCAAAGTTTGTTAATCCATTCACCAGTTGAAAGACATTTTAATTGTTTCCAGTTTTGTACAATTATGAATAAAGCTACTATAAACAGTTTACATAAAGGTTTTTTTGTGAATATGAGTTTTTGTTTCTCTTGGGTGGATAGTAGGAATGGGATTGCTGGGTCATATGATAACTGTAGATTTCATTTAATAAGAAACTGCCAAACTGTTTTTCATTTTGTATCCATATCAGCAGTATATTGAAGGTCCAGTTGTTACTAATCCTCACGGGCACTTATTATTACTGGGCTGGTTTTTTAAAAAACTATTCTAATAGGTGTTTAGTGGTATCTCACTGTGGTTTTAATATGCTTTTCCATAATGACCAATAATATTGAGCATATTTTCATGTACTTATTTGCCATTTGTTACCTTTTCTGAAGTATCTGTTCAAATCTTTTGCTTACTTTTGTTTTCATTTGTTTTTATTAAGGAAGATGTAGGCTTACAGAAAAATTATGCAGGTAATACAGAGCTCCCATATACTTTCCTATATCTTTATTTGGCTGTTTTCTTATTATTTAGTTTTTAGAGTTCTTTTATTTTCTAAGTATAAATTCTTTGTTAGATATGTGTTTGGCAAATATTTTATCCCAGTCTGTGGGTTTTTTGTAGAACATAAGTTTTTTTTTAATTTATAATTTTAAGAATATAAGTTTTAAAGTTGGATAAAGTCCAATTTATTAATATTTTCTTTTATGGGTCATGCTTTAGATTTTGTATCTAAGCACTCTTTGCCTAAAGATATTCTCTTTATGTGGTTTTGAAAATATAAAGATTGAATTCAGTCAAATAATAAGTTGGTTTGGGGAAAAAATGCTTGGGTCATTCAGTATTGTAGGCATTAATTCAGTTAAGTTATTTGAAATTTTGGTAAAACATACCAAATTATGAGTAAACTAATTCAATAAAGCTTATTTAATTCAGCAAAAATCCTTAATTATGGATTTTCTTGAAAAAGTAAAGATTGACCTAAGACAAATGGTGCTATTTTTAATTGAATTAAAACTGTTTCCCTTTCCCAACAAAATAGTTGACTGCCTGCAAGTGATTTTTAAAAATCCAGTTGCTGCTGTTAATGGCACTAAAGACACACAATAGGAAAGTCTTTATGTTAGCTCTGCTGACTTCAATTCTTCAGGCTTTCAAGATTCACCCAGGCTTCTGGCCCCATAGACCCTTGTCTAGGCAGCCCCCATTGAGCTCAGTAGTGCCTGCATGGACCTTCCTTGAGAGAAACAAGTATAGATTTTATATACAATATCCCATTTAAAAATGTTGACGAATCAGATTTTTAGAAAATGTCTAAAAATAGGTCAGCAAGCACTTCTTAGTTTGTGGACCATTAGTTTGTGACAGCCAGGTTCTAATGAAACAATAATGCTGGAAGGAAACCCCCAGGGAAGGAAAGACTGATATCAAGAATTGAATGGAGCAGTAAATGGATGTCTTTTCACTCACAGAGTACTCTAAATGAGCCCTGTTAATGTAAGAGGTTAAATTATAGCCAAATAAGACTGCAGTCATTCTTAATCTGAGGTAGACCAGATCAATCTCAGGGCTGATCTAACACATTAATCATAGTTATTTTAAAGTCTGATAGTTCCAACATTGGGGAACTCTCTGGGTCTGATTCTATTTACTATTTAATTTCTTGACCATGGGTTGTTTCTTTCTTGCTTGTTTTGTGTGTCTTATAATTTTTTATTGAATGCCAGACATTGTGAGTAAAAGAACACTACAAAATGAGGTAAATATAACTTATGCCTGATACTGGGTGTGGCAGTTTGATATAGTTATGAATTCCAAAAATAGATATGGATTATGCTTGTAAACTGGTCTGTTCCTCTGGGTGTGATTAAGTTATGATTAGGGCTTTGATTGGGCCACATCAATAGGATGTGAGTCCCTTGGTGGGCAGGGACTCAGAGATAAAACTACATGGCAGAGCAGAGGATTTAGTTGGAGTTTTGAGTTGGAGTTCTGATGCAGAGTTTTAATGCTGGAGCTCAGGGAAGTATGCACACAGAGGAGCTTGGTCGTGAGGAAGGAGAGAAGGCTCTAGGATAAAGAGACGAGCCGTTCACTTGATAGCCTACAGCTGGCCTTGTGGAGTGAGGCAAGCATGAGCACAGAGAGAGGCAAGCCCCGGGAAGAGAGGAACCCAGGAAGCCTGGACCCTGGCAGACATAGGCACCCATCTTGCTCCAACACGTGGCAACAAACTTTGGTGAGGGAAGTAACTTATGCTTTGTGGCCTGGTAGCAGTAAGCTTCTACCCCAAATAAATACCCTTTATGAAAACCAACCAATTTCTGATATTTTGCATCAGCACCCCTTTGGCTGACTAATACAATGGACATGCCTCTTCTTTTGTCAATTATTGGTGAAGGAGGTTGAATCAATCTATATTTTAGTTGAGCTGGGTTTGTATTTTGTGGTTGCTATACTTGCCTTCAGTGTACCACATATACAGACTGCACATTCCTCTGGTGGTGAACTGCTGCTCACTTGTGCTTGGTGTGATTCTTGGAGTCCTGGAGAGTTTTTCTCAGCATTGCTGTTCTACTCTCAGCTGTTAGTAGGCCCTACATGTTTTCACCATGGAGGTTCTCATTCTGTGTGCCTTCTCTTCCTCCAGTAATAGAGTGTTGTTTCTTATTACTTTGTGCAAGGCTTATGGTAGAAGTAGGGGTGGTGTGGTGTATTTTGGTTTTCCTGCTCCAGCCACAGTCCTATGCAGGCCCTAAGAACCTGAGTATAAGGGGTGGTGCTTTTAAGCCTTCCTGCCCTTCCTCTAGTGCTAGACAACCTCTGCCTCCTACCAAGTCATGGATCTAGAGCCTAGGCCTTCCTCCTGTAGCAACTAAACTCTGCTTTGTATTGGTGAGGAACCCTGAGTCCAAGAAAGTTTCCTGTCCCTCACCCAGTATCCCTCTGTTTTGTATTAGTGCTGAATCCTGGGCATGAATGTTTTTGTCCCTCTCCCAGGAACAGACAACCACCACCTTGTCCTCACATAGGGCTTGGAATATGAAAGAGCTTTTCTGGGTACTCCCTCAAACCTTGGCAGGCCCTGTAGGACTGTGCCACCAAGTGGGTGGGAGTGGGCAGGTTTCTCTGGTCTAATTTCCTATTTCCAATCTTTCTTATGAGCATTGGGTAGAGGCCAATGGAAAAGAGATTACAAGTAGGTATGTATTCCTCTTGTGTCTGGGGTACTCAGGAATTCTAAACTATCATGCTGGCTTACAGTCAGCTTAAGAATTAATTTTCTTCTTACCTAGCTTAATGATGATTACCTATTCTTCACAAGCTCTACCAAAAGAGAAACAATTGATGTATCCTGTCTTTCCTAGGAAGGACTTGTCATCTCTTGGATTTCAGTTCCTCTGTTTGCTTTACTGTTCACTTCTCTGATGGGGTAAAAAATTATTATTTTGTAGGTTATTCATATTTTTCTTATTGTTTAAGTGGGAGCAACATTTCCTTGTGGATTTCTATATCCTAAGTAGAAGCAGAATTCCCCAGTTTCAAGGCTTAGAAAAATAGTTTCCAAAGTAACTGTTAGAAAAACACTAGCCTCAAAGATTATGAAGTGGGGTAAGAAAGAATTCTGGGTTCAAATAAGCTTGAGAAATTAGGCATATCTTATCCTCTTTTGAGATTCACAAGGCACATTAGCATTTTAAATTCTTTGGGAAATCCTGAAGAATAGAGAAATAAATTTAATTTTGTTTAATAAAGTGTCCCCCGAATTTGTTTGATCATAGAACCCTTTGTGTATCACCCAGTACTCCCTTAGAATTACTATTCTGTGAACTAGAGGCCGAGACATTGATAATTTATTTTCTGGGAATCTGGAGTCAAAACAGAAAGCTGGGATTCCTCAAGATAGCCCTTGAATCCTTGTGGGTATTCCTAGAATGAAGTGCTGTACAGAAGTTTGGGTGAAGTTTCTGGCAAGTACTGAGAAATTTATGGCCTTTGTTAGTGTTTAATCTTGTATCCCACAACTTACAGAGAGGCTACCTGAATGTAGAAGGGAAAAGTTCACTGTGTCTTCTTTGGATGAAACACAAAGTAAAAAATAAAATGTCTGGAAGTCTCTAGATCATTCCACTGACTCTCTTCTCTGACACACCCCACCTGTCTCTAAAATCAATAAGAAATCTTTTCCTGGACACCGTGTTTGCACAACTTACTCTGATGACTAGTGGTCACCATTGTTGCTGTGGTTGGGGTAAACCCTGAACATGGGGCTGCTATTCTATTATAGTGCCAGGTGTCAACTTATTCTATGGACCCACATTCTAGTTTGAAATCATTCCATACCCTCAATATTAAACTCTTTGGCTTCTGAGCCTGGGTCTGTCCTACAGATTTGAGAGTGGGCATTTGGTCCCTGTCCTCCACTCCTCAGTTACATTAGCATTCTTTGAAATAGCCTAGCCATCTGTTCTTTCCATCTCCTTTCATCCTTTCTCTTTTCCTCTTTGGGAACCAGCTCCTTCCCACTTCCTTTTTCCTCTTCCTCTTCCATTCCTTTTTCGGGTGGGTCTGCCAATCATTAATTGCTGGCAATGACTAGAGCTGAAGATTGCAACCAAGAAGTCTGACTCTAGAACCCATTTCTCCAAAAATTACACTAGCCTGCTTCCTATTACCATCCTGCCTCACATTTCATTTAAATAGAACTTAATTTTTGTTATTCTAAGTAGTGAAATATCTTATTTCCTCCAGTAATTTGGATAAACACATATAGGGAAGCGGCTGTGGCTCAATCAGTAGGGCTCCCGTTTGCCATATGGGAGGCCCCGGGTTCGGTTCCTGGGGCTGCCTGGTGAGGGCGGGCCCGCCCGCATGGCGTGGTTGGCTGACCCGGCGAGCACAGGCAGCAACGGGGGGATAAATGAATAAATAAATAAAATCTTAAAAAAAAAAAAAAAAAAAAAAATTATAAAAACACATATAAGATCATTTCTGAGTTGAGATTTTAGGATTCTTTTTTAAAAATCAATAAAAGTTCTCATCTCATAATGGGGAAATTTTTCATTTTGTTAGTTTTGGTGGTGACACAAATTAGGTTCAATGTTGAAAAATGATCATTTTTACTCTAAGATCTTTGGTCCTTTTTATTCCTTAACTACTTCAACTAAACTGCAGCCATGAATGATGGTTAAGGAAGTGAACAGCTTTTTCAGAAGGATACTTGCTTAATTACCCTGGAAATATCAACTATGAATCAAGGAGTATATCATGACTTAATTGTTCATTACACAAAAATTATATGGTCCCTCATTTCTTCCATGTCCTCTCTCTCTTCATCTAGGAGGGTATTTAACTAAGCAATCAGGGATATTAACTTCACAGCCTAGGCAAGTGTACGCAGATAATCCCTGCAATAGCACATTGGTAGCCTCAGAAATGGCTGGCTATGAATAAGCACACAGTACTTACCCTGGTCCTTCTTATGTGTTTGCTGATACATTTGCAATTTCATGCATGGTTTTAAATGTTAAGCATTAATCTGCAATGGGCACTGAAGCATCAATAAAGTCTACATTTTGCCCCTTTTAATGAAAATGCTAGATATGGATTTAATGCAAAACTAAACATTTGGCTCAATATGTTCTACTCCAGTAAATTAGCTCATGTTTGTCATCTTTTTTAAAAACTGGGGGTTTTATGCCTCATTTCACCTGGTTTTGTCAGGGACAGATTGAAAGCTGATAAACAATCCATTTGTTCTATAACAGTAGCTCCTACTCACACTACTAAAGTTAAGCATCGGTGCTCGTTTCCTTTACAAATCTGTTGTGAGTTTAAGTAGCCCACTTTTGAATATTTGACTGAAGCCAAGCCTTAACAAGAGTGCTTTCTCGGAGGAACACAGACTGAGCTTTGTTGGATAGTGGCCCCAGAGCAGTGGGTTTTGAAATGACTCAGTGAACCAGAAACGGAACAGAGCATTAGTGAGCTCCTACTGTGTGCTGTTCTAGATTTTCAGTTGCATTATGCTATTTAATTATCACAACAGTCCTGAGAGGGTCATGTAATTTTTTCCATTTTGCCAGATGAGGAAACCAAGGCTCAGGAATGAAGCTGTATAGTTCATAAGTGATGGACCCTGGATTTGAGCCCATTCACTGTACCACACTGCCTGGCAGCAGGGTCTGCCTTTCCCCTATCCCTACCATTAGAGCATTCCTTGTCATTCAAGGAGATTACATACCCACTCCTCCAGGAAGTCATTGTTGATTGCCAGCCATCCTCCTTTCTTTCTTTCTTCCTTTTTTTTTTTTTTCTTTCAAATTGCTCTTTATCTGTGCCTCCAATGTAGCCCTTAGGACATTCTGCCTTTTATTATATTAATTGACTGACACTCTGTGAGTAGAAGGGCTGTCTCTTAAATCACCTTAGTATGTGCTGCAAGGCCTTCCCTATCAGAGGCACTCAATAAATATACATTGAAATCTTTATAAAGCAGATGGTTTTTAATATTGCAAATCCTATTTCCAGAATTATGAGGGGCACGATGAGTAAGGGGGCAGATTCTGCAGTAAGCCCACCTGGGTTTCAGTCCCAGTTATGTGACCTTAGGCAAGTTATGGAGCTTTTCTGAGTTTTATATTCCTTACTGTATAAAGTAGAGATACTAATAGTACCTATCACAAAAGTTGTTGCGAAAATTCAATAAGATAAGGCACATATAGTGCTTTGAACAGTGCCTGGTTCATAGAAGAGGCTCAGTGAAATTAGCTATTCTTTTTCCTTAAAAGTTTGAGGATTTTGCAGCATAGGCAAGAAACTGTGGCACTTGATTGTCTACACTTTTAGGATTAAAAAATAAATAAAGGAATTTGGAGTTTGTTGGAGTAATAGCTGAACTGATAAAGCTCAAGAACCATTTAATAATGACCAGCCAGATAAGGTTATAGAAAGAGAATTTATTAAGAAGACTGAAACCTTGGCAACCCCAGGATATATCACATGCCTTTAGCCAAGTATTCTTGCCTCAATACCAGTCCTGTACATGGGCCTGAAATTTTTGTAAGGGATATGTTTAGATAATATGTAGAATGCTTTCTGAGAATGACTTTCCGAACACAGTCATTGTGTACCCATTGACACAGGTGTCAATCAATATGTACCAGAGAGAGGGAGATAATACCTTAACATAGTTCAAAAAGCTAATTTGGTAACTCCAGTGGGCCATTCTGTTCCTTGTTATGGATCAACTAACTAACCACCTGCCTACTTAACACTATTTGACTCAGGTTAAGTTCCTCAACATCTTTCTGGGCCTGAAGCTTCTCACAGATAAATATGGATTTAAATACAAATACCACCCCCCTTTCATTTCCTTCTCTGAATCTCAGCTTCCCAACTATAAAATGAGCAAGTGGCCTCTCAGTTCTACCTCTGACTAACCTTCCATGGCTCTGCTTTCCCTGTGATGCTGTGAGGTCAGATCGATAATATTGACTGAAAAAAAAATATTGATTGAGTTTTGTGGCTCCTGACCCAGGGCCCTGCTGGACACTAATTGATTGGCACAGTTGACAGACATGTAGGGAAGAAATGCCTCTTCCCCAGCAGGAGAACAGCTGCCTGAGGGGTTTCTCCTGTGTGACTCTCCAGAAAGCAGAGGGTGGGGCAGCTGGTAAGGCCTCTGTCGTCCTCCTGGTTGCCTGGCCCCTGATTCATGTGACAACTCTCTCCCTGGACAGGAGGCAAGTAGCAGGAGGGCCTAGATGTCTGAATTTCCTTAAATAGCCAGGCACCTCAGGACCTCCGTATCTTACAGGAACTTTGCCCTGACACAGAACCTTTGCTCTCATTGAAGGACATGGTGAATATGTATAAAGTGAAACTACAAGAACAGCCCATTGTGAAGGGAAGAGAAGGACAGGAGGTTTTTTAGCCCAGACTCTTTGGCTCCAGACGGCCTGAAAAGTCAACAGTCCCAAATGGAGGTTCCCAAACCCAGTGTGCACCGGCAGCCCCTGGAGAGGTTGTCTTAAGTACAGATTCCTGGGGTGTAGCCTAAGTACCCTCTGATTCTGTAGGTGAGTGGTGGACCTGGGCATCTTACTTTAAAAAAATTTTTTAAACAAACTCTCTAGGTGGTTTTTGTGCACAGCTGGGCTTGGGAATCCCTTTGCTTTAGGTGTTGGGGAGATAGAAGAGGTCAGGGGAATCTTGTTGGTGAAGCATATCAGCTCTACCTGTGCCTCAGCACTGTGTGGGTCCCAGCACTTCCTAGCATGGTGATTCTTAACATCTCAAAGCCTCAATTATCTTATCTCTAAAATGGGAGTCATAGTGATAACCCCATAGGATTAATGTGAATGTTAAATGGACAATGCCCACAAAGCACTTAGGACAGGGCCTGGCATGGAGTGAGTGCTGAATAACCGTTACTGTTATTGATGTCGTTATCATTACTGTGACTTCTAAAGAAGCATGAAGGCTCTCTGACTAGTGTGTCAGGAAATAGCCCAATTCCAAAGAGTCCTTCTGAGAGGAAGCTAGTAAGGGTATTCTGACTTTATAAGATAAATACATAAATAAAAGAAAAAAGAAAGGGTAGCCAAAATTGGGTGGGTCCTGGGGGTTCTGAAAAGGCAGAGAGAGGTGCAGGCAAACAGCTTGAGAACTGTGGGCCCTGGTGGAGTAGAAGGAGCCCTGACTGGCAAGTCAGGAGACCCAGGGTCTGGGCTTGGCTCTGTATATATGCCAGACCTTAGGCGAGTCACTTGACCACTCCCGGGCCATGTTTTCTTCCTCATCTGTGGGGTGGGGTTGCCCTGGACAACGTCTGAGATCTTGTTCACCAGATGATTTTCTCCAGGGCCCCTTGAGGAATCACGCTGCCAACATATTTAACAAAGATGACTCACAATATCAGGTTAATGTTAATATTGATGAAATCTAAGTATGAGTACATATGTGACTGTTAGAATGTACCTTCATTTTTGCTGTATGTTTGAAATATTTAACAACAACAGCAGTCTAAACTATCATTTACAAATGCCAGCTGATTGGCTCATGTTAATCCTAGCTGGCATGACCCTAATCAAAATGGGAAGTAAGCACAACGGCCTTCAGCAACCTTCCAGCTGAGTGCCTACACCTCCCTCTTCCCTGTGAGATCCCACCATGCCCTTCCTAAGGCCTTCAGCCATCCAAGGCTTCCCTTCCTCAAAAATTCATTTTTCCATAGCTCTCCATCTCATTGTGGAACTGGTTTGACCTGGGGTATTAACAGCTTCATTTCAGTACCTGCTTCTACTCCTCTCCCAAATGATGTGCATGTCTGACTCCAGCTTGTGCTGGCAAGGCCAGTGAGGAAGGCATTGTGGTGGAGGGCAAAGGTCAAGTACTGCCCGTGAAACCCCACCAGGTACAAAGCTGCTCACTCTTTGCAGGTGAAAGTTCAGTTCTGTCTCCAGGTTATGATGTTCTGTTCCTGTACAGAGCAATTCAGAGTGATGCCAAAACAACTGCTCAATTCAGGTGTTTGTGTGTGTGTGTGTGTGTTTTAACCTGTCAATTTGTTTGATGGAAAAAAAAAAAAGTGATGTGTTACCTTTATGTAAACAAAATAGTCAGTTAATTGACAGGGCTTTTTACTTTTTAACCAGTCACTATTGCATTGTATAGCCTTAGTTAGCCAAAGAGAACTTTTACTCAATTGCTTTTCACAATATCACACAGTCAAACAAATGTAAATTCAATGTGGATTTCCCTTTTGTTACTATCCTCCCCTGTGAATATCTAATCTGAGGTCAAATCTTTCTCTTCTTCCTTCACAGTCCTCTTGATGATTCCCTTGATTTCCTTAGAGTTTTCTCCTCAGGGGGCTCGGCTCCTCTCTTGGACACCCGAAGTGCTGTCCAAACTTCAGTCATACCCATACCACTCTCTCGGATTTTGCCATATCTATGTATCACCTTTTCTACCATCTAACCAGTTTTCTTTATACCAAATCTCTTAGAAAGTATATTCATCTTTAAAGGGAACTTTAAATTGTTACCATGAATGAGAAACCAGTATTTCTTGCCATAAATAAAAGATAACTATAAAAATAAATATAGGGGTCGGATGTAGCTCAACTGGTTGGGCGTCCGTCTCCCATATGGAGGGACCCAGGTTCGATTCCCGGACCTCCCGGTAAAAAAAAAAAATAAAATAAAATAAATAAATACAATAAATGTTTCACAACAATGCAAAGTATTTGTAGTGGGGTGATGTGTGGGAGCCCTGTATGATGTTATGCATGTTTGTTCTGTAAGTTCACGATGTTTACTGAACACTTATTGTTTATGTATGTTCATGTATGAATGATATACTTCAATAAATTGTTTTTAAAATGGAAAAAATTAATAAATACAATAAAAACAAACCTGTCTCCCTAAATTCTAGCTGGATTCCTTATTAAGAATCTGAGTCTATGGTCTGCTTTCTCTCTCTCTCTCTCTTTTTTTAAAGGAAGTAACAAGTGTTAAACTTTAAAAACATATGAAAACAACAGCAACAACAACATATGAGCACCTAACTCAGATTTGTTTTTCCTTGATTTAATCAAAATAATTGAAAGAGATGTAAAAAGCTAATAACCTTCTTTTTAAGTGAGTCTCTGTTTTTTAACTACCATCCCTCATAGCACAGGTAACCCGCACTTTGGACCTCTGTGCTCTTGTGATGATCTTCTAATCAGACTACCCAATTCTATCCCGGCCTCCCCTTCCTTGTTAGCTGTGGGTGTTCTACATTCTCTCCCAGGGCTCTACTACAAGTCTGTTGGACCACTGTCAAGCCTGCACAGTAGTAAATGTTGCTCAGTGAGTATCTTCTTAAACCCCTGCCTCCAAAGACTTCCAAGGAGGCAGACAGTGTGAGGGTTACTCATCCTCCAGAGCCTGATTTCCTTATCTGTAAGTCAGGAAGCATAATAATACTGGCCTCACAGATGATTGCAAGGATTAAATGATCCAGTGGAATAAAGTGCCTTGCACAATGGCCATAGTAAGTGCTCATTAAGCAGAAGCAATTGTTGTTAGTCATTGAGGCTGGCCCCAGTGCCAACTCCTTTCAAACACTCAGCTCTTAAGCTACCCCCTTAGATCCTTCTACATGCTCTTACACCAGCTCTTAGAAATGTCAGTAAGCTATTGGTTTACTTAAATCCTGGACAATGATCGTTGATTGTCTGGAATGCCATTTGTGTTTGCTTGGCACATCTCAGATTTGAATTAGCTACCGAGGTCAAGTAGTTCTGCAAGGCAGTGTAATTTCTGGGCACAGCCTAATGTTTTCTTCTGAGAAGCTCATGACTTCATGGAGAGACCATTGTTGTTTTTTCTTCTTTTCTCTTAGTGGAGATGAGCAGAGGGGCAGCTTCTCAGAGGGGATATGGCTTTAGCCCTCAAGAAGCTTTGGAGTGGCTGTGTCCTCCTGAGCATGAGGCAATGTAGTCGGGTTGTAAGTTCAATTTCTTTGTGTGAGCCCCTCTTTGTCTTACACACTCAATTCTTGTAAACCAGGCTCATCCTCTTATAAAAGGACGCCAAGCAGAGAGTCATACAGTAAAGGGAGGTAAACATTCTTTTAAACTAATTTATCAATTTAACACAGCGTAATGGTTTTGGGTTACCAGGGTCAACAGCCAGCAGTCACATTCCTCAGTTGTTTGATTGGTGAAATGCATTAACAAACAGCTAGCAAAACTCTCTCTGATTAATCATGTTGATAAGTATTTTTGTAGCGTGCTACAAGCTCTTTTCATTTAATCTGCTTGGACAGCAGCCCATTCCGTGAAGTGTCTTGACTTATCTAAAGAAGCATTGATGAGAAGGCTACTGGGGCCTGGAATTTTACTGTGATATCATGGAATCATTAACACATGTGACTACTCTTTCCTACATTTTGATTCTTTTCTTTAAATGCAGTGTTTGTAGGGTGAAGGCATAAGGTAAGTGAGGATAAACCCCAGAAACAATGAAAGGAAAGAAGGATGCTATTATGAGCTGCACCTGAAAACATTGTCTTTATTGTCAGGAAGACAAGTATTTGAAAATCTTTATAATAACTTCTGTGAGCACTCATCTTTTAAGAGGCAAAGGAAGATAAGTATGGACTTCTCTCAAAAAGTGGAAATAAGTAGGAATCTTCAACCTTGGTGCTATTGACACTTGGGCTGGATGATTCTGTGTTGTGGGTAGCTGTCCTATACATTGTAAGACGTTTGTCCTCTACGCAGTAGATACTAGCAGCATCTGCCCTACCCCATTTGTGACAGCCAAAAAGATCTCCAGACATTGCCACATGTTCCCCTTGGGGGACAAAATTGTCTCAGTTGAGATCTACTGTTCTAGATGTACAGTTCTAAATCTCAAGTAACTATATGGCTCTCTGCCCAACCCTTTCTGTCACATCATTTAAGACAAACGTTTAATTCCTCCAGGGGGCCCTTTCTCACTCTGATCTTTCATTCATCTTCTCTACATAGAGACCTTTGGTCTATACTGTCTCCTCCTCCTCCTCCTTCTCTTTTCCTCTTTCTTCCTCCATACACAGAACACTGTGCTAAGCGACTGACTGTTCATTAGAAGCTTGCTAATTGACCAAGGAATTCTTTTCTCCCTTAGGTTGTGATATCTCAGATGCAATCCAGATAAAATTCCCCACATTATCCAAAGTAAAAATGAATGTTCTTTAATTAAAAGTAGAAATCTAAATGGTGGCAGTAAAAAAAAAAATTTTTTTTTTTGTGGTACTGGGGATTGAACCTGGGACCTTGTATGTGGGAAACTGGTGCTCAACCACCAAGCCACACTGGCTCCCCATAAATGGTAGCAATTTAAATGGGGTGAGAAATGGCAGGAAGAAGTAGCAGAGTTACTGAAATTAAAAATAGTTTATCTCTCTTAAGCACTTAATAAATGCCACCAGCATTATCTCATTTAATCCACATGTTATCCACGTCTACTGAGGCTTAGTGAAGTGAAGTAATTTGTTCAAGTACCCAGAGCTGAACTGACAGGGTGAGATCTGAACCCAAGCAGCCTAACTCTGGGGTGAGCACTCTTACCCCTTTTTCATACAGCTGCAGTTTTGAAGAAGTAAAGGATCATTGAATGAGGTCGGGGACCAAGAAGAGAGGCGACTTTTCAGGAGTTGTAAGAACTACTTAGCTGAATTCAAGAGGCCCCAACTTTCAGTGTCTGCCTATGCAAATCTTCAAGTGGATGCGGTCCCATTTCTTTGTTTCCATCTGTCTTAGTGAAACTGCCTCTGCTTAGCGGTGTGGAGTATTGCTTTCCCAGTTTAGAAAGTTAGTTTATAAGAGTAGCTGAAGTGAAGAATATGATTCAGGAGGGTGCCCCAGCTAGCAGGTGTAGGGAGAGTTGGTTGGGGCAGGGTAACGTAGGCTGGAGAATCAAGCAATTAGTTGAACATTTGACTCTTGAAGAGTGTGGGAGGAAAAAAGAAAATGTGCACATAAGGTCCAAAGCCTTAGCCGTACCTATCCTTCCCTGTCCTAAACCCTGTTTTTCCTTTTGCTTATTTTGTTTTCTGATGCAGAAGCACAAAGAGACAGTTGTAGTTTCCAATTTCTTGGAAGCAAAGTGTATGCAAACATTGAAAAGTTCTGCCCATACCCTTTTATATTACAAAAGTAAACATGTTTACTGGAGAAATTTTAGAAAGAAGGAAAAAAAAAAGAATAAAAATATAACCCACCATCCTACCACATAGCAAAAACTACCATTTACATATTGTGAACCATATTCTGCAGGTCACAAAGAAAGTCTTCAAGCAAATTGTAAACAGATGGTTGGTTGAACAAGATGGGAAGGAGAGAGGAAAGGAGAGGCTACGATGAAGGCCAGAATTAGCAAAATAAATTCTCTTACCTCAGCTACTAACTGCTTTAGGAACTCTTGCACATTTTGTAAAGCGATCGGAATGTCACTTCCTAGAGATGAGGCACACACAAGCACCCCCTCCATCACTGGCCACAGGCGTCATCTCTACCCTGCTCTTCCAAACCTCCTTCCCAAGGCTGGAGCAAGGCCTCTCAAAGAACTGAGAGCCCTGCATCCGCCATAGAGAAGCCCTCCTGGAGCCAGCCACCATGTCTGCTTGAACATGCTCGCAGGACAGCCTGTGGTGGGTGGTGTTCCAAGAGTCACTGCCTTAAAAGGCTCTCAGAACTCCAGGGTTCTCTCTGGAAACAACCATTCCTGGGCCTTCTGGAGGGCTGCACCATACTCTGAAGCTTGAAGAAAGATGAATTCAAACAATCATTGGGGGGGGGGCGGATGTGGCTCAAATGGTTGGGCGTCCATCTGCCATATGGAGGGACCTGGGTTCGATCCCCGGGACCTCCCGGTAAAAAAAAAAAAAAAAAAAAAAAATATATATATATATATATATATAGAAGGCGCATAGGCTGCCAGGCTCTGTGTGCCGTTGAGCCGTCGGGCCCTGGGAGCCAGGCAGCAGGATGATGACATAACAGGGGAGAGACAAGACGAGATGCTCCGAAAGCTCCAGAAGCCAGGAGCTGAGGTGGCGCAGGCAGCAGAATACCTCTCTCCTACATCGGAGGTCTACAGGATCGAATCCTGGTGAAGACTGGAGGAGGAGGTTGAGAAGAGGTGGCAGGAAACAAACATGGAGAATTGCTCAGCAAATGGACACAAAACAGCAAGTGGGGAAGGGGGGGGTTTAAAATGGATAAAGTAAATAAATAAATCTTAAAAAAAAAAAAAAAAAAAAAAAACAATCATTGGGAAAGCTTTTGTCTGGGCTCTCTATTGCCATGGAACCCAAAAGTGTGTATGTGTGTGTGTGTGTGTATGTATGTGTCTTTGTGCATGTGAGGTTTCTTTTAAGGAAGGGGGGGTGCTTTTATCTTAAAATGATATTTTAAATCTATTTTATTTTATTTTTTTTTTAATTTTTTTAAAAAGATTTTATTTATTTATTCATTTATACCCCCCTTGCTGCTCGCGCTCGCTGGGTCAGCTAACCATGCCATGCGGGCGGGCTTGCCTTCACCAGGAGGCCCCGGGAACCGAACCCAGGGCCTACCCATATGGTAAATGGGAGCCCTACTGATTGAGCCACAGCTGCTTCCCTTAAATCTATTTTAAATTTTAAAAAGTCATGGCTTAAAAAGAAAAAAACACTACTAAAGAGCATGTACAGTGAAAATTGTCTCCCTCTGATCTCTGTTATCCAGCTCCTGGTTCCCTTCCCCAGCGTTAGCCACTATCACTGATTTCTTGCGTATCCTTCTAGAGATATTCTATACATATGCAAACATGCCCCCCCTTTAATCTGTTCTCTGCAGTCAGATTGATTTTTTTTTTTTTTTAAAGATTTTATTTATTTATTCATTTCTCCCCCCCTTGCTGCTTGTGCTCGCTGGGTCAGCTAACCACGCCGTGCGGGCGGGCTTGCCTTCACCAGGAGGCCCCGGGAACCGAACCCGGGGCCTCCCATATGGTAAACGGGAGCCCTACTGATTGAGCCACAGCCGCTTCCCTAATTTTTTTTTTTAATGGACATCTGAGTCTGTCATTCTCTTGCCAGATTTCCCAATGTGCTGAGGAGCAAGACCTAAAGCTCTAACAGGGCCTCCAGTGCTCTGCCCTGCTCTCCTCTTGGGCCCCCTTTTTCCTTGCCACTGTGCTCCAACCGCACAGGGCCTCCCTTTAACTCCCACCTCAGGACCTTTACACGCGGTGGCCGCTCCGCCTCGATGAGCTCTACCCTTCCTTCACCTAGCGAAGCTCCTTCAGGTCTGAGTTTTCACAACACTTTCTCAGAGGGGCCTCCCTGACTGCCTTCTCCAAACTGAGTCCTTCGCTATCCTCTCAGCACAGCCAGATCACTTTCTTCAGAGACTTTTCAATAGTGTGTGGTTATATATTTACCTGTGTGATTTTGTGTTTAATGTCTGCTACCTAACTAGACTCTCAGCTCCCTAAGGGCACATAATGTCCTGGCACAGAGAGCTTGATTATATTTGTTGAGAGAATAAATGATGTTTTAACTGAATATTTGTTTTGTTTAGAGGCAATGAATTGTCCATTTCCCCCTTCTAACTAAAAGAAATTTTTTGAAAATTCGGTACATACGTAAAAGTGGAAAGAACAATACAATGAACACCCATGTGCACACTACCCAGATTTACCAGCTGTCAAGATTTTACCATATATACATGATTTCCCCCTTTTACTTAAAAATTTTCTAGCTTTTTGAAGGCACAGAAGCTATAATAATAGGTTCCATTTACTGGGTGTTTTTTATGTGCCAGTAACTGTGCTAAATGTTTCTTATATACATTATCATTTAAGCCTCTCAACAGCTCTGCTAGGCAGGCATTATCCTTCCCATTTTAGAAATGTGGAAACTAAGACAGTTTAAGTGACTTTGTGCAGTGTCCCTGATTTAGTACATGGAAAAACAGGGATTCAAACCCAGGTTGCTCTGACTCCAGAAGCCCATGCTCTCAACTCCCAAACATTACTCATTGCAGACTTAACTGAATATAGTTTTCTCCCACCTGCTCTTTCTTATTCATACTTTTAGACATTTAAAATGTTTGAAACATTTTTATTGTGCCTAAGCTGTAAGGGAAATGCTCTCATTCTGTGAAAGGAGCACAGCAATTGGCTTTGTCATTCCCCTATTTTAAAAAATCACCAATTAAGTCAATAAATATTTATCGAACCCTTTTTGTTTACCACGCACAGTGATAAGAACTGAGGAAACAATTGTGAGGTCTCCTGGAGTCTTGTAAAGAGTCAGACTTCCAACATTAATTCAGTCAGTTCGTGGTTGAATTCATCCTATGTAAATATAATCTTGGCTTTTCAGCTGAGGCTGTGGTTTTAGAATGAGAGAAGTACAATGGAGAGAAAAATTAAGCCCCTATTTAGTTAAGCCACTGTGGTCAGTTACTTGTAGCCAAATGCAATCCTAAGTGATGCAATTATAAAATATAGGAAAATATGAAAATTTTAGGCTTCAGGAGAAACTTATCATATACTGACAATCAAAGGCACCAGGCCATAAATACATTTTACTGAATTTGGTCTATCCAGATGTTGTCTTGAAGATGCAGTCAAGATATTGGCTGGAACTGCAATCATCTGAAGGCTTTACTGAAGCTGGAGAATCTACTTCCAAGATAGTGCACTCACATGGCTATTGGCAGGAGGCCTCATTCCTCACCACATGGTCCTTTCCATAGGGCTGCATGTCCTCACAGTATGGCAGCTGGCTTTCCCCAGAGCAAATAATTCAAGAAGGAGCAAGGAGGAAGCTGCATTGCCCCCCACCCCCCTTTTTTTCGTTGAAACTGATGTTTATGTTCTGTCTACCTTATTTCCATTTGCTGTTTAAGAGCCTGTAGAATAACAGCTTAAGACCACTTGGTGGTTGTTCCTACCATTCGATGGCCTGAGCGGTGGGAGCTACAGATGTCTTCTGCCTACAAAGTGGAACTCCTCAAATGAGCAATCTTTGCTCCAAAGCTCTGCATTGGTTTGGCTGAGACTTTGTCAGATCTGTATTTCAATCTAAGGGTCTCCCTGCCTAAGCATGCTGCCTCTTCTTTTATCTTTCACAAGTGTTTCCCTCTCCCAAAAAACTTCTTGTACTCCTAACCCCATTTCATCATCCAGGAAGACAGGAGCTGACACAGTAGGGATGGTGAAGAGGGCATATGGTCATGGGTAACCGCTTGACTTAGTGGGCAAGCCTTTAAGATTTTCCAGCTCAGGCTTTGAGAAATGCAACCTTATCTACTGGATTGGGACCCTTGATTTATAAACTTATTTTGGCAGGACTTTGAATTATAGGTGAAAGTTTTGGCTGTCATTTCGTAAATGAGGACACCAGTGTCAAGGCTTCCCAGGGAAACAGCATAAATGGCCTCATAATACAAGCTTCTCAGAGAAGACTGAGTTGTGTTTGCTGTTGTGCTTAGAGGCAGAGAGACAATCTCTCTGAGCTGTATTGCCTAGAGGTGATAGTGCTTGTTCAAGTAAATGACAGCAGAGTGCAGAGGTTAAGTGCTTTGAAGGCAAATAGGCCTGGGTTTGAGCTATCTACAAACTGTGTGACATTGGGCTAGTTACTTAAGCTCTTTATCTCTCAGTTTCCTCATTGGGAAGATAAAGATGATAATATAAATATATCTCTTAGATTTGCTGAGATGATTAAGTGAGCTCATTCTTATAAAGTGCTTAACATTGTGCCTGGTTGAATCTGGCAAAGTTCTTAATTGTGAGCAACAGAAACTGAGTCAGGTTGGTTGAAATAGAAAAATAATTTATCAGATAGATAGTAGGCACCTCTCAGAATCCCCAGAGAGGCTGGAGAAGCAACTCAGAAAACAGACAGAAACAAGGGCATTCAAAGTCATACCACAAAATCAGTCTGCTGAAGACACTGCTGCCAGCACCAATGATCACTGGATGCCCCAGTGTGTGCCACTGCCTCCCCCACTGCCATTCCCGGCCATAGACCCCAGACCCTGTCCCTGACCTTGCTGCCACTGCTGTTTAGAAATGTGATGTGGCTGTTGCTGTCGCCACCAGCCTTCAGCCATGAGGATGGCTTCTCTGGGGTTCTCGCTGTCTTTTCTCCCTTTCCTCTGCCTCTTCTATCTATCTATCTATCTATCTATCTATCTATCTATCTATCTATCTATCTATCTATC
>JAKSZT010053816.1:2193552-2312142 GCA_026826555.1 Tolypeutes matacus
ATCTATCTATCTATCTATCTATCTATCTATCTATCTATCTATCTATCATCTATCATCTCTCCCTATCATCTATCATCATCATCATCATCATCACCATCTATATCTCTCTCCTTCAGCTTTTCCCTTTCCACTGGCTAGTGTGCCTCATCAAGTAGCCACATCAAATCTCCCATTTAAAAAAAAAAAAAATACATGGCCCAGTTGTCCCTTTTTAACTTTCTTTCTATCCTCTTCTTTTCTTCCCCAAACTTCTTGAAAGTTTATTTTTACTTCCTCACTTCTTATTCACCCTACTACAGTCTGGCACCTCTTTCACTCCATGAAACTGCTCTTCATTGCCTTGCCAAGAGTTGCCTTTACTGGTGACCTGCTTGATCTCTTAGGAACGTTTAATTGTGTTGACCATGACCTCCCTTTGAAATTCTTTCCTCTTCTTGGCTTGCCACACTATTCTGGTTATTCCCCTTTCTTGTACCTCACCATCTTGGTTTCATTCTCTGTTTGCCTTCTAAATATTGCTTTCCCTCGGTTCCATCCTTAGTTCTGCCTGAAAAACTTCATCCAAATCCATGGCTTTGACTGCCTCACCACCTCTGCAGTACGGATACCCAATGGTCTTTCTCTAATCAGTCTTCTTCCATCAAGTTCTGGAGGGGAAAGATCCAGTTACTGAATGGACATATTTGACCCACAGGTCCGTTTAAATTTATAATGTCCCAAACTGAATTTGTGTTTTCCTCACACCTGTTTCTTCTCCTGTGTATTCTGTCTCAGAGAATGGCTCCATCATCTACCTGGTTCCTCAGACTGCCTCTGGAAATTACCCTAGAGGTTAACTCAGGCTTACCATCTCCCAACCACTTCCAGTCACCAAGTCCTGTCAATTCTACCTCCTCAATATCTATAGTGTCTCCCTTTTTCTCCTTTTTTCCTGCTGCCATTTCCTTGGTTTAGTCTGCATCCTTCTAGCTTGAATTATTATGATTAATAACAACAATAAAAACAAGAATTTACCGAATGCTGTGTGCCAGGCCCTTACGTGAGATGTCTTCTAGTCTTGCCCTTCTTCAATCTATCCTGCTTCTAGAAAGACCTCTCTAAAACACAAATGTAGGGGGCAGATGTGGCTCAAATGGTTGGGCGTATGTCTGCCATATGGAGGGACCTGGGTTCGATCCCCGGGACCTCCCGGTAAAATTAAAAAAAAATATATATATAGAAGGCAGCATGGGCTGCCAGGCTCTGTGTGCCCGTGAGCTGCCAGGCCCCGGGAGCCATGCAGCAAGATGATGACATAACTGGAGAGAGACGCAGGGGAGAGACAAGACAAGATGCTCCGAAAGCACCGAAAGCCAGGAACCTGGGTGGTGTAGGTGGCAGAACACCTCTCTCCTACATCAGAGGTCCCCAGGATTGAATCCTGGTGAAGACTGGAGGAGGAGGATGAGAAGAGATGGCAGGAAACAGACACAGAGAATTGCCCAGCGAATGGACACAAAACAGCAAATGGGGAAGGGGGGGGCGGGTTAAAAAAAATAAAATAAAATAAAGCACAAATGTAGCAGGTATAAATATTTAGACCACAAAATTCAAGTGTTGAAGAAAAATAAAACTTTTTTTATAATTCAACCTAATGATTATTTTGAACTTTCATTCTGATGACAGAAAACACAATTTTAAATAATTCTGAGTAAATAATTCATGTACTATGCTTTTTTATTTACTAATAATTACTACTACTACTGATAATAATACTGATACTGTCATCATGTTTTTCTTGGCTGCATACTATTGCAATTTATGGGTGTACTAAAACTTTCAGCCAATTCCCTATGTATGAAGCTTTAGGTCATTTGCTATTATAAAAGCTTTGTGATACATCTTTGCATACATGTGTCATTATAACTATAGGGTAAATTCCCCAAAAATAGACATTCTTGATCAAAGGGTATGTGCATTTTAGCAATTACCAATTTACCCTCCAAAGAGCTTGTATCAATTTACACTCCCACAAATAAAATATTAAAGTGCCTGTTTCCCCACATCAGCACCAACAGTGGATAGTATCAAACTTTTAAACATTTGCCATATCTTGTCTTAATTGTGTTTCTTTAATTATGAATGAGGATGAGCATTTTCCAATACATACTATTTTTTAATCTGCTTTCCTCCCCACTTGATATAACACAAACATCCTTTGATATAAATAAATATTTATCTGTCATTCCTGATTTGCTTTTAAGAGCCTAGATTCTAGTTATAAACCTATAAGACCACACACTATATATAGCAACTTTTTTGGAATAGGTGTAGGATATCTGTGACCAAGAATTCTTAGATGGCTCTAGCAATAAAAAATAGCCTTAGAATCAAGATCCAATAAGCTAAGAGTCTAAGCCAGCATGACCCAAAAGAAATATAATGCCACAAATATAAGCCACATACGTAATAGTAAATTTTCTAATAACTACATTTTTTTTAAATTTGAGAAGTTGTGAGTTTATAAAACAATCATGCATACCATACCATACAGGATTCCCATATATTGCCCCACCACCACCATCTTACATTGTTGTGACACCTTTGTTTACAATTGATGAAAGAATGTCATCATAATATTACTACCAATAGTCCATATCTAATAGCTACATTTTTAAGAAATGAGAGAAACAGGTGAATTTACTTCAATAATGTATTTTATTCAACCCAATATATACAAAATATTATCATTTCAACATGTAATCAATATAAAATTATTAATTAGATATTTTACATTCTATTTTGTTGTTGTTTTAAATCTTCTGAATCTAGTGCGTATTCTACACTTACAGCACATCTTAGTTTGTACCAGCCGCATTTCAAGTGCTCAGTAGCCATTATGTGGCTAGTGGTTATTGTATTGGACAGTACAGATAAGCAATTGTAAAGAAACTTCCCAGTGTGTATAAGCTACAATTAATACCCAAATAGCTTAAAATTGCACATGACAACTTGCCTAATTTTTTGAGGCAAAGTTCAGTGCCTTTTACAGGGGTACTCAATCAAGGTTTGTTTTCTTTAATTGAGTTACTTTCTTTTTCAATTGAACATTCATACTTGTTTTATGTAGATATGGCCAAAATACCTCATTGTAGCAATGAATCATTTTGTTAGGCATGAAATAAAAAACAATCAGCACATTTTACTTTGTTTCTAAAAATGAGAGATGTTTTAAGAATGTGTTTTCATAAGATCTGCCAAAATTTTTTCATTGTACAATAGCTTTCCCCGCCCCCTTCCTCTTAGAGAATTGTGGGATTGACGAAGTTTTTGAGATAGGTAAGAACAGATGTGTTGACTCAGTTTGGGAAGGCAAAAACAGTTTTACTTGAAGAAAAGCCCTCAGGGAAATGACAGAATCTCCCAAGTGTGTTTGAAATCCAGTTCTAGGAAGGACTTAGTCCTTGGTGGACGTTGTGATTGGGGAACTCGGACCGTGCCCGGATACCACAGTGCAGTATGAGGAGCTGGCCCTCTAACTTGGCATTTCTTAAGAGGATTTACATTTTAACTGTTTGCTCAAAATTTGACCTTACAATTGGTCCTTTAGGCAAATGTTAATCTCATTTACTTCTAATTTTAATGCTCCAAATCCACCAATTTAGGGAAGGAAAGAGAAGTGTACTTTGAAGCTTATATAAGTGCTTTATAAGAATATGTGAAAAAAAGCTTTTTTCATTAAAGTGATATCAACAGTCAACCCATGTTAATGCCTTGGAGGCACTGATACATTAGAAACAGAATTGGAGAATACCAGCTGGAAAAAAGCCCTCTTACTCCATCTAGTTCAGACCAATCCATCCTTCTCGCAAATTAGAAAACATGGTGGTGGAGAGATTTGCTTAAGGTCATGTGGCTGGCTATTCAGAGGCCTAGAATCCAGGATTTCTGATGCTTGGGCTAGTCATCCTCTTTGGTAAGAATTATAGCCAATATTTACTGAGAACTCCCTTTGTGCCAGGCTCTGGACTAAGTGCATGCCATATATTTCAACAATTCAAAACATTCTTGCAATATAAAAATTTTCAAATTTAAAAGAAAAAAACACCATCACTCATCTCCTAACAATTTTTATCTTGCAACTTCTTTTCCTTTCTTAAACAGAAATTGCTGACACAGAAGCCCTTCTCCACTTCCAGATTCAAAGTCGGCAAAGGGCTCCTAGGTATAGTCTACTGGGCTGTATTTTGAAAGTTAAATAAGCAATAATTTATTCACAAATCAAACCAGAGAGGTTTGGAAAGCACAGAATTTTTTTTTTTTTCCTTTTCCAGTGCTCATTAGTCAGTTCATCCCTCCCTCCCTTCCTCCCTTCCTTCTTTCCCTCCTTCTTATGGGAAAGTGAAGTATTAAGGGTATTTTCTGCTGAGATTCCAAATTTGTTCATGATTTGTCTTGGACATGCTGAATGTTAGAAATGCAAGGACCTCAGAGATCATCTGGTCATAAGTGCAAGCCCCGAGAGGTAAAGGGTCTTGCCTGAGGTCAACTAAATGAAATCTTACCAAGGTCAGAAAACTACTCATAGCAGGATTTCAATCAACCCCAAGTGGAAGCTGTCAGAGTGGCAAAGGCAATGTCAGATTGGCTCTGGAGGTGTCATCCTTTTATAATATACTTAATTCAATCTCAAACCAGCAACTTCCAGTTTCACTTGAAGAAATTTAGGATCCCTTGCTAGGAGGCTCAAAATGAAAAGCAAACCTCCAATCATACTCAGCACTTCAAAATCCCTAGAGTTGAGGGCCAGGTAACCAGTGAGGCTTACAGAGCAGTTCCTTCTGAAATCTCAGAGATACAAGGGGTCAGGAGTTGAAAATACATGGGGGAGGTTACAGGACTGTCATTAGCCTGCGCCTTAAAGCCTTTAAGTCATGTTATTGTGCAATACAACTAACACAGTAAGAAGACTCAAAAGGGGGAAAATTTGAAACCAGTTTTGCACTTTTGAAGCCCAAGTGTCCAGGCCTCTCAATGTAATTAGGGACAGGCTCAGGCCCACTGTCCTCAGTGACAGGCTGGTGAGTTTCTCGACACTGGGACGTTTATTGTCCCATCCCAGTGACTTCAGCAAAGGAATCCCCAAAGTCTGGTGTGGAATCTCAGTAAATGAAACAGAAAAAGTGAGCTTGGGAAGGTAAGTGGCAGGTCAAAGAAGACTTAGCAACCTAGAAGACTCTGAATTCTAGGGCCTAACCTGGAATGAAAAAGGGTGGGCAGCCTAGACTTTTTTTGTTCTTCAGAGGCAGCTTCTTATAGTGGAGACTGCCTGGAGCTAGGAGATAAGCCCCTCCACCCCCTTACTCTCTGGGTGTCAGTTTCTACCCTTGTAAAAGTGCCCATATAACTGCCAAGGTCCTATCTATGTGTAAGAACCCTGTAACTCTATAATCATATTAAAATAATAAAATGACATGTGATTCAATTGCTTGATAATGTAAGTTTTTTTTTTTTTTTTAAAAGATTTTATTTATTTATTCATTTATCCCCCCCTTGCTGCTTGTGCTCGCTGGGTCAGCTAACCATGCCGTGCGGGCGGGCCTGCCTTCACCAGGAGGCCCCGGGAACCGAACCCGGGGCCTCCCATATGGTAAACGGGAGCCCTACTGATTGAGCCACAGCCGCTTCCCGTGTAAGTTTTTATCAACCTAATTTTTGCCCTTCCACGTTTGTGGCTTAAATGAACTGGGGTGGGGGGTGAATCTTTGATGCCCCAATTTCCTTGTAGGAATTTATTTTATCTCAAAAATTTTCCCAAAGGATGTTAGGGCTGCTGCGTTCTTTTTGGGTCCTTGCCTAGAAAATGATCTAGAAACGGAACACTATTAGAGGTCAGAAGTATTAGTGGAGTGTCTCCCAGTGTGCTCAGGATAAAGTCAAACTCCGTAACATGGCCTGCAAGGCCCTGCTCGATCTGGCTCCTGTTTACCTTTCTAGCCTCATCTCACACACTCTCTTTCCTCCTCTAAATTATTCTGGACACACAGGCCTTCCTTTAGTTCCTCAAAGGCATCAAACTCTTTCCCACCTCAGGACTTAGAAACATCCAAGCATTGTGGAAACTATTCCAATGTGTTTATTCAACACATTGAATCAGGCCTTGTTAGTAGCTCAGCGGTAAGGCCACTGAACCAGTTACTGCAACCTCAAGCCTCTCAATCTGAGTTCTTGTTAAACTGCAGGGAAGTACTCCTGGCTAAGAGGAGACCTGAGATTTAGAATTTGAACTAAAGTACTCTTGAGAGAGAAAATCAGGTGAATCTCAAGTGACTGATTTTGTCTATCAATAAAAGACAGAATTAAGACATATGTGGAATTATCACATAGTCACTGGACTGCAATCAGTTTTGCTTAGATGTTGCTGGGACCACATGAAAAAGGGGTTTTAAGAATGGAATAGTTCCTTTTTAAATTCTGTAGTAATCGTGTCTCTCTCTTTTTTTCTTCCAGTCCATGGAAAGTGTTATCTCAGGCAGCTTTGTGCAGGAAGTTGGGTTTATCACTTCCTCCCAGTTGCAGTTTGTCTAGGACTTAACTGAGTGCTATCAGATTACATCAAAATGTAGGCCTTTGTGTGTTTAACTCATCAAAGGAGTGGACCCTCAGGACCTGATATCACTTCTCTGCATATGCAGCCATGTAGCAAAACAAAACCTATCTAAACAGGACAGGACTATTTCTGTTGTGTGGCAGCTCCGCGAGCTCACACTTGCAGAAATGGTTGGGTTTCAGGTGTCTGCAGTGTTTCACTTCTTGTTTTTATATTTATCTCTTTTTAGAATTGAACTCATTTGCTTGGTTTTGTGCAAGGAAGGAAAACCCAAAATATTACCTACAAGGGAGGAGACAAGCTTGCTCCAATCCACGGTGTGAGTTTGAGGTGGCACTAACCTTTACCTCGCCTTCTAGATTTTTACTTGAGGACTCAAGTCACTGCTTTCACAGTCTGGGTTTCAGAGCTGGCACGCTGAGGTTTGAATCCTGGCTCCTCCATTCCCTGGATGTTTATTCTTGGGCAAGTTATTTAACCTCACTGGACTTGGGTTTTCCCGTCTGTAAAATGGAGATAATAACAGCACTTGTGCTGAAGATTAAATGATATGTGAAAGGTGCTTATAGAAAGTCTCACCATCCAGGACTACCACATCATGCCCTGCAGAGCGAGCAGCAAGCCTGGCTGGTAGAGGAGTCCTGGGCTGGCTGAAAAGTTTCAGGCTGGACTTCCACCTTTGGGGCCCATTGCCTTGTTGCTATTTTCTTCTCTGTGGAGTTCCCTCTTCTCTGCGGTGGGCTCGCTGCCAGATGCTGCCTCTATTGGCAGCCACAGGAAGCCAATGCAACTGTGAAGTAATACTGCCCCCGGGCTGGCTCCGCCCTGTTGACCAAGGCTTTTTAGGTCTGCTCAGTCAACTCCTTTTAATGCCTTGCCTAAAAAGGACTTCTCACCCAGACCTGCTGCACTGGGAAATGGCTGACTGCCCCAGATGCTTTGTACAAATTTGGGGGATAGAAATGGTGAAGTTTGGTGCCAGACTTCTCCTTCCTCTCAGCTTAACGCTTCAGGAGTTTGGGGGTACCATCTTGCAAGCAACTCTGCAATATGATGCTCAATTACCAAAATCAGATGTCAAGGTAAGAGGAGGGGGCTTGATTCTATAACATCTCTCCAGGCCAGTGGAATATAATGAGGCAACTCTTAACAAAATTATTTGCATCAAGGCAGTATGCAAATTTTCACAGGCCCATGACCGGAAAGAAATTAAGTTACGCCTAAAAAACTGTATATTTTAAGAAGGTAAAATATCTTTTTTTTTTTTTTTAAACCAAAAACAATTTTAAATAGAAAATTGAAACAAACCTAATGCTTTATTGCTTATTCACACTACAATTATTCACTGTTGGCTCTCCATCTTCACAGAGCTTCCTCCCTTTTAGCCTCCTCAGCTGCTCAGAGACTCGCTTCAGAGCCACCTATCACCATTCAGTGCCTCCTGGCTTTGGGTTGGTGTCCAAGGTTCCCATCCCCAGGATTTTGTCTCTGCCCATCCCATTTCTATGAGCTCTTTTTCTCAATGGCCAGGGGGCCAGTCTCATCTCACCTTCAGGCCCTTCTCAGGATACAGATTCCCAGGCTAGATTCAGCATCCTGGGTTCCCCCTCATCTGGGAAGAGAGCCAGGACATTTGGTTACAACCCTCTTAAGATAGTTGTAAATGCTAAAGGAAGATTAACAGTTACTGAGATTGATGAGATTAAAGATTTCTTTCTAATTTCAAAAGCAATACACTTGTAAACCTACATCTTTTCTAATAAAAACAAATTAAAAAACAAAAAAAACAACAAAAAAGCAATACATACAAACACACATTCCTAAACACAGAAATGTATGAGGTTTAAAATTGAAGGATTTTGGAGTAGATGTGGCTCAAGTGGTTGAGTGCCCGCCTCCCACCCTGGGTTTGGTTCCCAGTGCCTCCTGAAAAAACAAACAAACAAACAAACAACAAGCAAAACAGACAAGAAAACCAACTCAGGGAAGCTGATGTGGCGCCAGCTTCACATACACGAGATCTTGGGTTCAGTCTCTAGCCCCAAGTACCTCAAAATAAAGAAATAAATAAATAAAACTGAAGGCTTTCACATCAATCTCCTAGTGATAATTGTTTGTTATATACTGTTCTAGATGTATTTCAGTGCATATAAAAGCATTTTATTGCAGAGTGGGTGTAACTCAGTGGGTGAGTGCCAGCTTCGCACTTAATGAGATTCCAGGTTCATCCCCGGTACCTCTTAAAAAAAAAAAAAAAGGCATTTTATTTGAAAAAAATGAAAATGGGGTTCATATTTCTTCAGAAATGTGCACTTTTTCCTTAACAGTATATCTTGGATATATTCTAATGTCAGTATATAGATTTACCCCAGGTCCCTCCATATGGGAGATGGATGCCCAGACATTTGAGCCACACCTTTCCCCCCAACCCCACTCTTAATTTAATCAATTCCTCACTGACAGACTTTGGACTCTTTCAAATTTTTTGGCTTAACAAATATTGTAATACTGAACATCCTTGTGCAAACATCTTTGTGCTCCTGTGTGAGTATTTCTGTAGAAGTGTTGGGTTACAGGGACTAGACATTTTAAATTATAATAAACTTTGCTAAATTAACCTTCAGGGAGAGTGTACCAGTTTGAAATCTACCTAAAAGTTTGAGAGGCTCTGTTTCTCCAACACTTAACAACTCTAGTATTAACAAGTTTTATAAACCTGAGGTCAAAACTTCTTTTTTATTTCTTTTATTATTACTGAAGCTGAATATCTTTTAAGATATTTTTGGCTACCTCAATATCTTCTTCTGTGAGTTTTCTGTTTGCGTCCTTTATCCAATTTTCTGTTGAATTGTTAGTCTTTTTCTTACTGACATGTGCATCAGTTAAGATGTTTTTGTTTTAAACATGTAATACTTAATAAAAGGTGGTTTAAACAATATTTCTTGTTTACTATATTCCATAACATGATGTCTGGAGGCAGGGCATTCCAGGGTTGGGCAGTGGCTTAGCAGTGTCATCTCGGGCCTAGACTCTCTTCTTCCACTATGTTGTATTCATCTTGTCCTCTTGTGGTTTCAAGACGGCTGCCATAGTTCTAGGCATCACATTCTAGACATTGATTTCCGCCTTCCCAAATCCCCAAGCTTCTTTTTTTATCATGGGAAAAAAACTCTTCCTAGCATCTCCCCTGCAGGTATCCCCTACTCCCAAGGTCCTATTGGCCAGGATTGGTTCACATGTCCCTTTCCAGGCTGAGATGCCTGTGTGTCTGCCATTTTGTAATGAGACCTTTTTTTTCTTCAGTCACTATATTGTCTCCTTAATTAGTTGAAGCAGGCAAATGCAATAGATTGTAATGAAAAAATATGAATTCAGGGGCAAATGCTATACCTGATATGTAAAATTGGAGCTGCCTTTGAACAATATAGCTTCTTCAAAGGCTCAGTGGATGACTTAGCATGGGCAGCCCAGCCCCTTAATATCTGACCATTCTCAGTAAAGTCATAGTGACACCAGCTCAGCCCTGAAAGGCAACAGAGCCCCATGGTTTCTCCTCTGGGCACCAGAGGTAGCAGGACTACACCTGGTCTGTGTAGCCACTGTTAGCTTGGTGGAATCTGCTGGCAAAATTGTTGGACCTCCCCATATGAGATGAGAAAGATTGGTTTCTTAGGGGCCTACAGGTGGCTGTAACAATACCTACCCCTTTTAATGGATGCTGAGCCCTGACTGGAGCAATGAGAAACTATAACCTTCTTCACTCCCTTTGGGCTAGGGATTTCCCTTTCCTCCCCACTGCAGGATGTGAGGTAACAGTTACAGTTTAATTTTGCTTTACTTATTTCTTGTGAGTTAGTGGTCTTCATTAGAGGAAAGAGAACCTGATCTTAGTTACATCTTTGGAATGAAAAAAATTACCTTTAGATCAGATTGACAGACTTCTTCAGGCTCACCTTCTGTACTGCTAGGGTCTAGTTGGCATATTCTGGGGACCAAGGCTCCAGATTGTTATTAAAGTTAGTCTATAGACATTGGAGGCTAAGTTCTGGAATAAGTTTGCTGATCTCTATCCTTGTCACTTGATCTATTCTAATTTTCTCTAACTT
The DNA here is from genome assembly GCA_026826555.1 of Tolypeutes matacus. Classification (NCBI taxonomy): domain Eukaryota; kingdom Metazoa; phylum Chordata; class Mammalia; order Cingulata; family Chlamyphoridae; genus Tolypeutes; species Tolypeutes matacus. The sequence goes on from JAKSZT010053816.1 coordinate 2,204,248, forward strand.
GAAAAATCCCAAAATGAAAGTTCAAGCAAATGTCAGTCTTCCTCTTGTTCTCTCCTTCCTCTGTTTCCTTATGACTAACACAACAGTTACAGTGATATCTAAGTAAAGTGTTTATTAGGCTAAAATAATTCACTTTCATTTTTAAGCATAGGGAATCCTGGACAACCATTATTTGACTTTATCCTTAAGTGTTTTATATTTTTGAAAGCCATCATAAGCGGATTTAAAAAAATTCCTTTCCAATTTTTTTTGCGAGTGTCTAGAAATACAATTGATTTTGTATATTTACCTTGTATCCTGAGACCCTGCTAGTAGTTTTACTAGCTTTTTATATATTCCTTGGACTTTTCTATATATTTGGTCATGCTGCCTGTGAATTACAGATAGTTTTTGCTTCTTTCTTTCTAGTCTGGATGAAAAGGCATCTGCTTCAGGAGGCAGCCAGCCTGATGAGCAGTGTATAGTTTGGATTTCAGAATATACTCAATCATTTGACTGTGCTGCCTCGAGCAGGTAAAAACATGACAATCACATATGGTGGTCTTTTGGACACAAGGGGTCCTTTCTTGTCCTTTGGTTCTGTGCATGCTGTTTGCTCTTTCTGTTACCCTAGTTGAGGCTTTCCTTCCTAACTTGATGACTCTGATTTGAAAATGGGTTCACTTAGAGTGTTTTCAGTATCTACCTTATTCCTAAAGCATTTTTCTTCAGGCAGATGGATAAATCTGCCGTTCCAAAGGCATTGACCACCTTACCTTTTCCATTTCTTTCTTTAATTCAATGTGAAGCTGGTACAATTATGCCGTCTAGATTTACCAGTTTGCCCACTACCCATTCCCAGAAGATTTTTTATCAGCAGTGAGTGGCCTGGTGTCCTTTCCAAATGAATATCTTGGACTTAATTTACCCCCATTTCCCAAAATTTTTAATTTCCTCTATCAAGCAGCTTCTCATGATGGGAAAACCAGTTAGGCTTTACTGCTTCCTCACAGTTTCAATTTCTTCAAATAATTTGGTAGTACCTTTGATTCTTTATCCTAATGATTTGTACTATGGCTCTGTTTAAATATTTTATCCTCCAAATCTCACGTATTCTTTTTGGCTGATTGTAATTATTTTTCCTTATCTCTCATTTATTCTGGGGGTAACTTCTTTTTCTGTTTAGCTCCTTTCTTTATTAAGATGAAAAGGTAAAATAATATCTAATAAAACTTTGCAATAATTCTTAGACTTCCTTCATGGAAATAAGATGACTTAAACTCGGTGAATTTTTGCTTTTAGCAGATTATGGTGAAAGACACATCCAGTTGCCACAGCTATACAGAAAGTATGCCCGAGGATGAAGCTAGAAATCTGCCCAGGGATGGGCCACTTTCAAACACAGGAACAATCCTGGATTTTTATTGATTGTTCCCTTTTCACTTTTCTTTGTCTTTTCTTTCCTGTTTGCTTTTGCATCACCTTTCCTCTAGCACCAGGTCATTTTCCTTAAATCTCTTTTCTTTTTGGAAAACAGTATGGTTGAGTGGAAGGAACACGGATTTTGGAGTATAAATAGACCTGGGTTTCAACTCCCCTTCTTCCACTTACTAGCTGTGGTGCTTGGGCAAGTAATTTACTGTTTCTGAGCTTCAATTTTCTCTTCTAAAATTTGCTTAAAAAAAAAAAAAATAGAAATAGCTTTCTGGCCCCACTGCCCAAGATGCCAAAAGGAAAGAAAGCCAAAGGGAAAATGTGGCCCTGGCCCCTGCTGTCATGAAGAAACAGGAGGCCAAGAAGGTGGTAAATCCCTTGTTTGCAAAGAGGCCCAAGAATTTTGGCATTGGACAGGATGTCCAGCCCGAAAGAAACTTCACCTGCTTTGTCAAATGGCCCCGCTGCGTCTGGCTGCCGCAGCAAAGGGCCATCCTCTACAAGTGGCTGAGTGCCCCCCGCCATCAATTGTTCACCCAGGCCTTGGGCTGCCAAATAGCTACTCAACTGCTTAAGCTGGTCCACAAGTATAGACCAGAGGCAAAGCAAGAGAAGAAGCAGAGGCTGTTGGCCCAGGCTGAGAAGAAAGTTGCCAGCAAAGGGGATAACTCACTAAGAGGCTGCCTGTGCTTTGAGCAGGGTGAACACTGTCACCACCTTTGTGGGAAACAAGAAGGCCCAGCTGGTGGTGATTGCACATGACATGGACCCCATTAAGCTGGTTGTCTTCCTGCCCGTCTTGTGTTGTAAAATGGGGATCCCCTGCTGCATTCTCCAGGGAAAGGCCAGGCTGGGACAGCTTGTCCACAGAAAGACCTGCACCATTATTGCCTTCACTCAGGTCAACTTGGAAGACAAAGGAGCACTAGCTGAGCTCCTGGAAGCTATTAGAACCAATTACAAGGCAGATAAGATGAGATTCGCCATCATTGGGGAGGCAATGTCTTGGGTCCAAAATCTGTGGCTCACATTTCCAAACTGGAGAAGGCAAAGCCTAAAGAACTTGCCGCTAAACTGGGTTAAATGTACCCAGCTGACTTTTCTATAAATAAAAATAAAAGTTCTCTTTAAAAAAAAAAAAAAGAAAAAGAAATACTCTCTATAAGGCACCTAGCAGTGTCTAGGCACTCAAAAATTTACCTATGATTACTATTACCTTTACACCCTGGCCTTTCTTCCCCTACACTCTTCCTCTAATCACATTATTGGGCTGGGATGCATCCATACAATTATGATCATTGAATGTAGTGGTTTACCTTTGCTTCCCTCTCAGTGTTAGTCAACAGCCTGATGTATCTATCAAAAAACAGCTTCTGCAATCTTAGCCTGAATTACAAGGGAATGAATATAAGTCACATGTGTCCGGAACATAGTGTTACAGCCTGAAGAGCTGTAGAATTGGAGCTGCTCCATTCTTTTTATTTTACAGATGAACTAACTGATAAAGCAAAGATAAGCCATTTGCCCATACCTCACAGAGTATAAGTGGATCCTGAGGACTTCTCACTTAAGGAAAATAATCTTTTTTTTTTTTTAATTGAGATAAAATTCACCTAACAGAAAATTAACCATTTTAAAGTGTACAGTTTAGTGGAATTTCATAAATTCACAATGTGCAGCCATCACCTCTATCAAATTCCAAAATGTTTTCATCACCCCAAAATGAAACCCTCATACTCACTAAGCAATTACTCCTTATTCATTCCTCATAGCCATTGCTCCCTCCCCCAGCCCCTGACAGCTGCCAATCTGGGTTCTGTCTCTATGCATTTGCCTCTTCTGGATATTTCAGGTAAATGGAATCATATGATATATGTCCTTTTGTGTCTGGCTTCTTTCACTTAACATAATGTTGGTTCATCCATGTGGTAGCATGTATCAGTACTTCAAGGAAAATAATCTTTTTATTGTTTAAAAAATCTTTATTTCCTCCTCTGATTCCCAAAGGCATACATGCTCATTATTTTAAAAATTCAAACATTACAGGAAAATATAGTTAAGAAAAAAAAAAAAATTCTGTGATCCTACCCATCACTGATGAAGACTGTGAAGAGTGGTGAGAGTTGCTGTTCCCTCCATCGCCCATGTAAATAGGGTTACACTAGTCTCACCTTTTTCTTCAACTTTTTTTTTTTTTTTTCCACTTAATGCCTTATAGTATATCAAACATTTTCCTGTGTTGGCAGATGTAGATCTCTTCATTCTCCTTAATGGATTGTGTAGTGTTTCATTATATGGTCCTACTCTAGGTTGTTTAACCTGCTGATGGACATCCTCCTTCCCCCACCCAATTCTTTGCTGAGTAAAATAGTTTTGCATCCTAACCTACTGAGTGAGTGTGAATTACTTTGAAATCCCAAATACTGGAGAAAAATAAACAGGAAAGTCTTCCATTTCTCAGGGAATCAACTTGGATACACTGGGAAATTCATGCATCAATAAGAATTAGATAAACTTTGAGGTTGTTTCTAATCTCAGATTCTTGGGATGAATATCAAACTCGCGGTAGTGCTAGGGGCGTAGGGGAAATTGCCTAGGACTGGGAGTCAGGAGGCCTGCGGTTAGCCCTCATTTTACCAAGGGCTCGCTCTGGGCCTTTGGAGAGTCACTTGCTCTTCGGACTGCAGTCTCCTGATGTATAAAATTAGGTGGATGGGCTAGATTTCAGCTGGGGTCACTGTGTAGTTTACAATGATTTCCCTTTCTGCAGGAAGGGCTCTGCCTCACAAGGGTGCCCCCCCCCCGTGGCATTGTTAAGATCCTCCCTCCCCTCTCAGCCTGATTGTTCTAGAGGAAGCCATTTGTCACAATCAAAATCCTTCTCTAGGGTTTTTTAATTTGGACCACAGAAAGTGTGGGGCAGTTCCTCTCTTGTGGCGGAGGATGTGAGAAGTGAAACTTCGTAGCCATTGGCAACCATAATACCAGTATAGAGAGGTTCTGCTGTGGAGAGGTAGGGGGTGGGACTCCCTGTGCTATGGGTTGGTGGGGGATTAAACACTTAAAAAAAAGGAGCCACCTCTCTATGCAACGTGGTATCCTGAACAAGAAAAGGACACTAGTGGAAAAACTGGTAAAATTTGAATAAAGTCTGGAGTTTAGTTAATAGTGTTGTATTAATGTTATTTTTTTAGTTTCGACAAGAGCACCATGGTTATATAAGGTGTTAACATTAGGGGAAGCTGGGTAGGAACTCTCTGAACCATCTTTGCAATATTGACATTACATGCTTCCTGATGTGAGGCAATGAGAAGGGCACGGCATCACTTTTGTGGTATTCTTCTCAAAAATTAATAACCTGAATTTAACCACGAGGAAACATCAGACAAATCCAAATTGAGAGACACCTGTAAATGACTAGACAGTCCTCTTCAAAAGCGTCAAGATCCTGAAAGACAAAGAAAGACTGTGGAAGTCTCCCAGCAAACTAAGGAGCCATGAAAACTAAATGCAATGTATGATCCTGGACTCGAAAAAGATCATTAGTGAAATAATTGGAAATATTTGAATAAGGTCTATAGATTAGTTAATAGTATTGTATCAGTACTAATTACCTGGTTTTGATAATTGTCCTGTGATTATATGAGATGCTAACCTCTGGGGAAGCTGCAGGAAGGGTATACAGGAATTTTTTGTACTATTTTTAAAGATTTATTTTATTTTTTTATTCCCACCTCTGCCCCCCAGTTGTTTGCAATTACTGTCTGCTCTCTGTGTCCATTCTCTTTGTGCTCTCTGTGTCTGCTTGTCTTCTCGCCTTCTCTTTAGGAGGCCCCGGGAACCAAACCTAGGACCTCCTATGTAGGAGAGAGGTGCTCAATCACTTGAGCCACCTCTACTCCCTGCTTTCTCATTGTGTTTCTTATTTGTGTTTCCTTGTTACGTCATCTTGTTGTGTCAGCTCGCCATGCCAGCCAGTTGTGCCAGCTCACTGTCTTGCTTGTCTTCTCCAGGAGGCACCGGGAAGAGAACCCGGACCTCCCATGTGGTAGGCAGGAGCTCAAGCTCTTGAGCCATATCTACTTCCCTGAACTATTTTTGCATCTTTTTAAGTCTGAAATTATTTCAGTTAAAAGTCATAAAACTTATACAAGAGATATGTCAGCAAAAGGTAGAGTAGGCAGCTCGAAACACCTTTTCCTCCACAGAAACATAAAAAATCATGTAGAAACTGTCAGAACGAATTTTGTCAGAACCCTGGGAAACAAAGGTTTAGAGCAACCAAGCAAATGCTGAATCAAGAAAAAGGCAACTTAGAAACTGTAGGAAAGCTTTATGATGCTTTTACTTGCCCTTTCGCCACCCCTTTCCCAGCTTGGTGGCAGCCTTTAAGACAGCACCCTGTTTTCCTGATGTGGGACCCCAGTTCCTGTTTCATTTTTTCACATATTATGTGTTTCTATTCTAACCTACCTGGAGGCTACCTGAAGGACTTATACAATGCGCTCATCTCTATTTTGCCTAAATCAGAGCTCACCCTGAGCAGGAAAATAGTGGGCATTGTTCAAAAACATTGTACTGTGTAAGGAAAACCCATGGTCACCTAAAATATTACTGTAGGGACATACAGTGGAACACTTGAAGCCTGGGAGGAAAACCTGGGGAGAAAGTTTCTTTGGAAAATTAGGTTATTCCAAAGTGTTCAATATACTGGGGAATTTAAAAAGCCATGCACATGCCCGGGACAGGATGCATCTCAGATAAGACCTGAAATGATCCAAAGTGTTTGCCTTCGGCCTATCTCTATGATCAGTGCAAGCAGCAAGTGAAGAGTAAGGCAGAGTTGTAAATGACCTGGCTAAGAATTAAAGGAGAGCCCCAGCAAGAACCAATCCGCAAAGACTGCGAGAGGTGTGCAGATGTGGTTTTTTTGTTTGTTTGGTTTTGTTTTGCTTTATTCTTCAGCTCTTGACATTCAAGGAAATCTCTTTCAAAACACTATTAAAGCAGGTGAGATAGGAAATCAATAGATGGATCTGGAACCTGGCAAGAAGTCCACGTGGACATCGATATCCCCAAGATGGCTACTGGAAGACCCTCACGAGATTTCCGCCATTCAGAATGAGATTCCTTCCAGAAGCCAGGAGAAGCCCTGGATATTCTCCAGGGACATTATCATTGGGCCCACCTGGGGGATTGATAAGTGGGGTAATCAATCAAAATAGCAAACAGCTGAGACTCCTCCCATGCCATTAGCAAAGGGGAGGAATAATTAATGGTTTAAAAAGCAAGTGTACCTGTGTTCAGACGTATAGTTCTGGAATTTGGTGCCTTGCCAGTGGGCCCTACTTTGGAGTTTGTGCTCCTGAGAGTGACAGAGTTGGACTCAGTTATGTCTTCCCTGCACATGGCTCATCTATCCCTTCTATTTAAACCTATATTTGGTGCTGGAGTTTGCAGGTGTATGTCCAAGAGACTCGAGTCTTTGGGCTGTCCATGTGGCAGCTGGGCCCAGAACTTCAACGGAGCTGCTACACCTACTCTGCAGCTCATTGGACTCACCCAGGACAACTGGTGGAGAGATGATAATGGACAACGGCTATCCCAGAGAATGGAGAGAGTCTGCAGCTGCAGGCAGGATAGTCCCATCCATCTTCCCCATTGGATATAAGCTCCCTTTCAATTGGAGGTGGAGTGGACCTCACCATCCCAGAATCCTTTGGATTGAGGGAAGAGCTATGGACTAGAGTGGGCTTACTGGTATTCTACTGTAGACATAGTGTGATTCTAGCAATGGAAGAAATAACAACAATGATGTGGAGCCAGGGGCCACTGGAGCCCCTGGGGGCAGGGAAAGGGAAAAATAGTTGTAATACGGGGACTTTTTCGGGACTTGGGAATCACCCTGAGTGCCGTTGCAATGACAGATATAGGCCATTTTATATCATCACATAACATGCAGAACTGTGTGGGAGAGAGTGTGGTCTACAATGTGAACTATGGTCCACGCTTAATGGCAAAGCCCCAGGATGCATTTATGAACATAATGAATGTGCCACACTAATGAAGGATGTTTATGTGGGAGGGTGTGGGAGGTGTGGGGAATGGGGCATATGGGAATCCCTATATTTTTTGTGTAAAATTTATGTAATCTAATTATCTTTTAAAAAAAAAAGTAAAACAAAAGCAAGCGCAAAGGTTAAATCTCTCTCTCAGCCCTCTTGCCTTCTGTGTGTTCCCCTGCATGGATCAACACGCAAGTAAAACTGGGCATTTATAATCTATATAATCTATAATGGGAAATTGTAGTCTATAAACCAGCCCTTTTTATCACTCTTCAGCCCATTCCTCTCTCTGGGACCCATGATCTGTTATTTTCTCCCCTTCCTCCTCCCTCCCTACCTTAATAAATTATTGGCCTAACTAACCCAACGTAGTCATGAAATTCATTTCTGCAGCATAGTCAAAAACCTAGAAAAATCTGGTAACACCATCTCTGCATATAGCATGATTGTATATTTAGGAACTCCTAAAGAATATATGCAAAAAACCTGTTGGAGCTAATAAAGGAACTCAGCAAAATTGCAGTACATAAAATCATCATGCAAAATTCAGTTTTATTTCTATACACTAGTAATGACAATCCAAAAAAGAAATTAAGAAACAGTTCCATTTACAAGAGTATCAAAAAGAATGAAATACTTAGAAAGGAATGTAACCAAGGAAGTACAAGACGTATACACTTAAAACTATCAGATATTGCTGAAAGAAATTAAAGAAGATCTAAATAAAAAGAGAGACATTCCATGTTCATGTATTGGAGGACTTAATATTGTTAAGATGACAATACTACCCAAAGTGATATCTAGATTCAATGCTAGCCCTATCAAAATTCCAATAGCGGTGTGTGTGTGTGTGTGTGTGTGGGGGTAAATGCATAAACCCATTCTAAAATTCATATGGAACTTCATGGGACCCAGAAAAGCCAAAGCATCTTGAAAAGGATGAACAACATTGGATGTTTCACACTTCCCAATTTCAAAATTTACTACCCTCGGAAAGTGGATGTGGCTCAAGTGATTGAGCTCCCGCCTACCATATGGGAGGTCCAGGGTTTGGTTCCCTGTGCCTCCAGGAGAAGACAGACAAGACAGCGAGCTGGCGCAATGGGCAGGCACGGTGAGCTTACGCAACAAGATGGTGCAACAAGGAGACACAACAAAGTAGGGAGCTGAGGTGGCTCAAGCAATTGAGCACCTTTCTCCCACATGGGAGGTCCAGGTTTGGTTCCCAGTGCCTCCTAAGAGAAGACAGCAGACACAGAGAGTACACAGCGAATGGACACAGAAAGCAGAGAGCGAGCACAAACAATGAGGGAGGGGGGAATAAATAAATAAAATAAATCTTAAATAAATAAATAAGTAAATAAAATTAAAAAAATAAAATAATTTAAATACCAGTCACAGTAATCAAAAACAGTGTGAGGGAAGTGGCTGTGGCTCAAGCAATTGAGCTCCTGCCATGTGCAGGACCTGAGTTTGTTCCAGAGACATCCTGGTTAAAAAAAAAAAAAGAAAAAAGCTGTCCCAGACATGCACAGCGCAGAGAGGCACCGGCCCCCGCGCGGCGAAACGCTGCACCAAAAAGACAATGATGCAACCAGACTGGAAAAAAACAACAACAGCAACAACAAACCAGTGTGGGGGAGTGGATGTATCTCAAGTGGTTGAGCGCCTGCTTTCCATGTATGAGGTCCTGGGTTCAATCCCTGGTACCTTCTGAAAAACAAACAAACAAACAAAGTGTGGTACTGGCATAAAGATATATATAGAGATAGATATATATACATACACATAGATCGATGGAATAGAATTGAGACCCTGGAAATAAGTCTTCACATCTATGGAAAATTGATTTCTGACAAGGGCACTAAGATCATGTGATGGAGGAAATAATAGTCTCTTCAGTAAATGAGATGCTAGGAAAACTGGAATGTTACATGCAAAAGAATGAAGTTGGACCCATACCTTATACCATATAAAAAATTAACTCAAATTGGATCAACATCCTAAATGTAAGAGCTAAAAACTATTAAAACCTTAGGAGGAAAGATAAGAGAAAATCTTCATGGCCTTGCATTTGGTAGTGACTTCTTGAATATGATACCTAAAGCATAGGCAAAAAAAAAAAAAAGATAAATTTGATTTCTTTAAAATTAAAACCTTTTGTGCATAAAAGGACACTATCAAGACAACTCATAGATTGGAAGAAAATATTTGCTATATCTGATGGGTTTAATATCCAAAATATATAAAGAACTCCTACAACTCAACAACAAAGGTAGCAACTTAATTTAAAAATGGGCAAAACTCCAGTTCATTGGACTCACCCAGGGCAACTAACAAGGAGATGATGATGGGCAATGACCATCCCAAGGAAGCAACTGTAAGCAAAATAGTCCTATCCATCTGCCCCATGGAATCTAAGCTTCCTCTTAATTAGAGGCAGAGTGGGCATCACCATCCCAGAATCCTTAGGATTGGGGAATGAACGATGAACTAGAGTAGAGTTACTGTTATTCTACTCTAGACTTATTGTGATTCTAGCAATGGAAGAACTTTTATCATTGATATGGAGGCAGTGGCCACTGGAGATACTGAGCGGAGGAAGAGGGAAAAATAGGTGTAATATGGGGGGAATTTTTGGGACTTGGGAATTGTCCTGAATGACATTGCAATGACAGATACAGGCCATTATATATCTTGTCATAAGTCACAAAAATGTGTGGGAGAGAGTGTAAACTACAATGTAAACTATAATCCATACTTAGTGGCAATGCTCCAAAATGTGTTCATCAATTGTAACAAATGTACCACTTATGAAGAATGTTGTTGATGTGGGAAAATGGGGGGGGGTAGGGAGTGGGGCATATAGGAATTCCCTATATATATATATTTTTTTTTTAATTTTTAATTTTTATTTTTTAACTTTATTTTGTACATTTAATAATTGAAAACATAAGCAATTAAAAACTAAAAAGTAAACACAGATGAATAAATATATACATTTCTCAATTAAATGTAATGGATACATGTAAATTTTTTTGTTGTTTTGTTTTTTGTTTGTTTTTTTTTTTTGTGTGAATCAAACAATATATTACACAATATATTTGGTTCATAGTAATGCATTCATACAGTATTTGTCCTTTTGTGTCTGGCTTGCTTCACTCAACATAATGTCCTCCAGATTCATCCATGTTGCCATATGCTTTATGACTTCATTTCTTCTTACAGCTGCATAATATTCCATCGTGTGAATAGACCATATGTTGCTGGTCAGGCTCTGGGTCCGTGAAAACGGTGCCATGGATGAGAAAGAAAGAATAAGACAAAGAGAAGAAAAACTGGGATCAGGGGACTCTCCATCAGATATGCAGAGAAGAGCCCTGCCACCTCATAAGGTGTGGCTTTTATTTTGGCTTTAGAACAAAGAAAATATGTATGTACATATACAAAGTCAATAGATACTTGACAGTTTACATTTTACTAAAATGAGCAAGTCTTAAAAGTTGATGGCTCAGTTCCTCTTTTTCTTCCTGAAATTCACAGACATTGTAAATCTTACAAGCTCAGGATGTTTCCCCACCCAGCTCCTATTAGCATGAGACCGGAGGGCTTGTTTCCTACACTCCAGGGTGACCTTCTATTCTTTCAGTTGCCATGGCCTTTAATTGAAACTCCATCATTTCCCCCTTTTTTATTAATTAAAGCTCATAGGAACCATTATATAAGCTGATACAAGGTGACCTCCTGTCACACTTGTCTTCTTCCATAGGCTCTTGTGACTGTGCCTGTCTTAGGTTGTCCTCCTCTGAGAATCTTACCCGTCATTGACTACCAGTCAAGCGTTTGAGCTCTTACATGGAAGGCAATTTCATTAATATTTATGCTTCTTCAGGTTCCTTAAATGAATATTTTTTGTGCAGATATTTAGTATTAAGATCAAGGGGTTATTAGTAGAATCTTTCTACTAAGTAATGCAAAATTAGTTTTTCATGGCCATGTTTCTTAACATAAATGCATTTATCGGGTCTAATTACTTTAGCCTTGAAAATACACACAATTAAAACGCATATAACAATAATTCCAAATCCAATCCAAAAAGATATTTGAACTGTTTTTTGTTTCTACCAATGAAACGGCTGCACCAGTGGTTTCTTTCAATTCGTTTGATACATGCTCAATGCCTTCTTTTGCAATTCTAAAAGATTTATAGAAACATTATGCTTATATCCAATCAAGTGATTTTTTACTTCCTCCCAATCATGTTTCTATTATTATAAGCCAAAAAAGTAATACAAATAGAACTTTCTGTTGATGGACACCTGGGTTGTTTCCAACTTTTGGCAATGATGAATAATGTGGCTATGAACATCGGTGTGCAGATGTCTGTTCGTGTCACTGCTTTCAGTTCTTCTGGGTATATACCCAGTAGTGGTATTGCAGGGTCACGTGGCAAGTCTATATTCAACTTCTTTAGGAACTGCCAAACAGTCCTCCATAGTGGTTGTACCATCCTGCATTCCCACCAACAGTGAAGAAGTGTTCCCATCTCTCCACATCCTCTCCAACACTTGTAGTTCTCTGTCTTTTTAATAGTGGCCATTCTGATAGGTGTGAAATGATATCTCATTGTAGTTTTGATTTGCATTTCCCTAATCGTGAATGATGTTGAGCATTTCTTCATGTGTTTTTTTGCTATTTGTATTTCTTCTTCAGAGAAATGTCTATTCAAGTCTTTGGCCCATTTTTTAATTGGGTCATTTGTCTTTTTATTGTTGAGTTGTAACATCTCTTTATATATCCTGGATATGAAACCCTTATCAGATATGTGATTTCCAAATACTTTTTCCCATTGAGTTGGCTGCCTTTTCACCCTTCTGACAAAGTCCGGTGAGGTGCAAAAGTGTTTAATTTTGAGGAGGTCCCATTTATCTACTTTTTCTTTTGTTGCATGTGCTTTGGGTGTGAAGTCCAAGAAACCACCACCTACTACAAGGTCTTGAAGATGTTTCCCTACATTTTCTTCTAGTAATTTTATGGTCCTGGCTTTTATATTTAGATCTTTGATCGATTTTGAGTTGATTCTTGTATAGGGGGTGAGATAGGGGTCCTCTTTCATTCTTTTGGTTATAGATATCCAGTTGTCCCAACACCATTTGTTGAAGAGACTGTTTTTTTCCCATCAGCGTGGGCTTGGTAGGTTTGTCAAAAACCAGTTGACTGTATAGGTGATGGTTTATTTCAGGATTCTCAATTCTATTCCACTGAATGATATGTCTATCTTTATGCCAGTACCATGCTGTTTTGACCACTGTAGCTTTGTAATATGTTTCAAGGTCAGGCAGTGAAATTCCTCCCACATTGCTCTTCTTTTTTAAAATACTTTTGGCTATTCGGGTGCACTTACCCTTCCAGATGAATTTGGTAATTGCCTTCTCTAATTTTGTAAAGTAAGCTGTAGGGATTTTGATTGGTATTGCATTGAATCTATAAATCAGTTTGGGCAAGATTGACATCTTCATGATATTTATTCTTCCAATCCATGAACACGGAATGTCTTTCCATTTGTTTAGGTCTTTTTAAATTTCTTTTAGCATTGTTTTGTAGTTTTCTGCATATAGGTCCTGTACTTCCTTGGTTAAATTAACTCCTAGGTATTTGAGTCTTTTTGTTGCTATTGAAAATGGAATTTTCCTCCTGATTTCCTCCTCAGATTGTTCAGTACTAGTGTACAAAAACATTACTGATTTTTGCGTGTTGATCTTATATCCTGCCACTTTGCTGAACTCATTTACTAGTTCAAGTAGCTTTGTTGTGGATACTTCAGGATTTTCTAAATACAGGATCATGTCATCCGCAAACAGTGAGAGTTTTACTTCCTCTTTTCCTATTTGGACGCCTTTAATTTTTTTGTCTTGTCTAATTGCCTTAGCTAGAACTTCTAGTACAATGTTGAATAACAATGGTGACAGTGGGCATCCTTGTCTTGTTCCTGATCTTAGGGGGAAAGCTTTCAACCTTTCCCATTGAGTATGATGTTGGCTGTGGGTTTTTCATATATGCCTTTTATCATATTGAGGAATTTTCCTTTTATTCCTATCTTTTGAAGTATTTTTATCAAAAAAGGATGTTGGATTTTGTCGAATGCCTTTTCTGCATCTATTGAGATGATCATGTGGTTTTTTTCCTTCAACTTGTTAATGTGGTGTATTACATTGATTGATTTTCTTATGTTGAACCAGCCTTGCATGCCAGGAATAAATCCCACTTGGTTGTGGTGTATAAATCTTTTGATATGCTGTTGGATTCGATTTGCAAGTATTTTGTTGAGAATTTTTGCATCTATGTTCATGAGAGAGATTGGTCTGTAATTTTCTTTTCTTGTGGAATCTTTATCTGGCTTTGGTATTAGGTGATGTTGGCTTCATAAAATGTGTTGGGTAATTTTCCCTCCTCTTCAATTTTTTGGAAGTGTTTAAACAGGATTGGTGTTAATTCTTTTAGAAATGCTTGGTAGAACTCACCTGTGAAGCCATCTGGTCCTGGACTTTTCTTTAGTGGGAGATTTTTGATGACGGATTCAATCTCCTTAATTGTGATCGGTTTGTTAAGTTCTTGTATTTGTTGTTGTGTCAGTGTAGGTTGGTTATGAGTTTCTAGAAATTTGTCCATTTCATCCAGGTTGTCTAGTTTGTTGGCATATAGTTTCTCATAATATCCTCTTATGATTCTTTTTATTTCTGTGAGGTCATTTGTAATTTACCCCCTTTCATTTCTGATTGTATTTATTTGCATCTTCTCTCTTTTTGTCTTTGTTAGTCTAGCGAGGGGTTTGTCAATTTTATTGATCTTCTCAAAGAACCAGCTTTTGGTTTTGTTGATTTTCTCTATTGCTTTTCTGTTCTCATTTTCATTTATTTCCGCTTTAATCTTTATTATTTCTTTCCTTCTTTTTGCTTTGGGATTGATTTGCTGTTCTTTCTCTAGTTTCTCAAGTTGTTCAGTTAAATCTTTGAGTTTAGCTCATTCTTGTTTCTTAATATAGGCATTTAGGGCTATAAATTTCCCTCTCAAGACTGCCTTTGCTGTATCCCATAAGTTTTGATATGTTGTGTTCTCATTTTCATTTGTCTCAATATAGTTACTGATTTCACTTGCAATTTCTTCTTTGACCCACTGAATATTTAGGAGTGTGTTGTTCAATCTCCACACATTTGCAAATTTCCTTTTTTCCTCTCTGTTATTGATTTCTAGTTTCATTCCATTATGATCTGAGAAGGTGCTTTGTATAATTTCAATCTTTTTATATTTATTGAGAGTTGTATTGTGACCTAACATGTGGTCTATCCTGGAGAAAGATCCATGGGCACTTGAGAAGAATGTATAATCCATTGAGTTTGGATGCAGTGTTCTGTATATGTCTGTTAGGTCTAACTTGTTTATCATATTGTTCAAGTTCTCTGTTTCCTTGTTGACCTTCTGTCTAGTTGTTCTATCTAATGATGTGAGAGGGGTGTTGAAGTCCCCAACGATTATTGTAGAAATGTCTATTTCTCCCTTCAGTTTTGCCAGAGTTTGTCTCATATATTTTGGGGCACCCTGGTTAGGTGCGTAGATATTTATGACTGTTATATCTTCCTGGAGGATCGTCCCTTTTATTAATATATAATGGCCTTCTGCATCTCTTATCACTTTTTTGCATTTGAAGTCTGTTTTGTCTGATATTAATATAGCTACCCCTGCTCTTTTATGTTTACTATTCGCATGGAGTATCTTTTTCCAAACTTTTATTTTCAGCCGGCTTGTATCCTTGGGTCTGAGGTGAGTTTCTTGTAAGCAGCATATAGCTGGCTCATGTTTTTTTATCCATTCTGTCAGCCTGTATCTTTTGATTGGGGAATTTAATCCATTCACATTCAATGATATTACTGAAAATGCACTATTTATTTCCTCTATTTTATTTCTTTGGTTTTCATATGTCATCTTATTTTTGTCTTTCTTTTTACTCTTTTGGTTATCCTTTCTGCTTTTCTTTCTTCTATACTCTCATCCAAGCCTCTCTCTCCTGTCTTTTTCTTTCAGGTTCTAAGGTTTCCTTTAATATTTCCTGCAAAGGTGGATTCTTTTTTGCAAACTCTCTTAGTTTCTGTTTGTTTGTGAATACTTTATATTCACCTTCATATTTGAAGGACGGTTTTGCTGGGTAAAGAACTCTCGGCTGGCAGTTTTTCTCTTTCAGTTTCCTAATTGTATCATACCACTGTCTTCTCGCCTCCATGGATTCTGAAAAGAAATCTGCACTAAGTCTTACTGGACGTCCTTTGTACGTGATCGTTTGCTTCTCTCTTGCTGCTCTGAGAATTTTCTCTTTATCTTTGACATTTGACATTCTGAATAATATTTGTCTTGGCATAGGTCTATTTGGATTTATTCTTATTGGGGTACGGTGTGCTTCTTGGACATGTAAGTTCATTTCTTTCGTGAGAGTTGGGAAATTTTCAGCTATTATTTCCTCAAATACTCTTTCTGTCCCTTTTCCTTTCTCTTCTCCTTCTGGAACTCCAATGACACGTATGTTCTTGCGTTTTGTGTTGTCATTCAACTCTCTGAGCCCCTGCTCAATTTTTTCCATTCTTTTCTCTCTCTGTTCTTTTCTCTCTTCAATTTTAGCTGCTCTGTCTTCAGTATCACTTATTCTTTCTTCTATCATTTTGAGTCTGCTGTTGTATGCTTCAAATGTATTTTTTACTTCACCTATTGTGTCTTTCATTCCCATGAACTCCGTTACTTTTCTGTTTATGATTTCAAATTTTTCTTTACGTTCGTGCAATGACTTCTTAATGTCATCGATCTCTTTAACTATATTCTCTTTCATCTCATTAATTTGATTTTGGAAATGTGTGCTCATCTCACTGATTAGTTCTCTCAAATTCTGCATCTCTTCTGGGACTTTGCTGTATTCCTTTTCTTGGGCCATGTCTTCTATTTTCTTAGTACGGCCCGTAATTTTTTGTTGGTGCTTAGGCATCTGGTTAGTTTGTATTTTACTTAGATGCTCTATCTCTTTCTCTTTTATGGGGTTTTAGTGGCAGGAGGCTGTGAGTTACCTCCGCTCTTTGATTTTTGGCTCAGCCTTGATTGTTAGGATTGTTCTGCTGGTTGCTCAAAACTGGGCACTGGACCCAGTAATTGGTTGTAGAGTCGTTTCCTAGGGCCTTGGGCAGGGAGGCTATAGAGGCCAGGAAAAGCCTCTCTTACTTATTAATTTTCTTATGTGTACTTCCTTGGTCTGCCAGGAGATGGCGCTTGTTGGCTGCTCTCAATTCAATGCCTGGTCAGAGCGTATTTGTTGTGACACAGGCCAGATCAATGTGATAGAGCTTCCTGTCTGGGGGCTAGGAGCCCTGTGATTCAAACTTTCTGAGACAGTTCTCCAGACTTCTCTCATAGCACCCCCTTTTCCCAGCTAGGAAATATTTCCACTCACTTCTGAATCCTCAACAATCAGTCCCTGTTAGTCGAGGATGAGATTGGGAGGTTTGTATATCTTTAGCCCCTTGCAGGCTCCAAGGCAAACAATGGCACAGCCCATCCAGCCTGGAAGGGCTCTCGAGACAGGGCAGACCAAACCTGGGAGTCCAAAGCAGGGTCAGCCCCAGATCTCTCTCCCCTCTTCCGTGGTGTCCTCAACAATTAGTCCAGGCTAGAAGAGAGGGAGGTTGCGAGGATCGGATTTCTCCAGTCCTTTCCGGGCTCCCAGGGCAAACCGCTGTGTGGAAGGGTCGGTGGGGTTCTGCAGCCCAAATTTCCGGTCAGAACCTGAGTCAGCCTAAGGCTGTGTCCCTCTCTCTCCCCTTTCTGGGAGTGGCAGATCCCTGAGCCCCCTTTGTCTGTGGTCGCAGGCCCAGGGGCCCGAGAATTCTGAAGAGTGTGGGGGAGGGTGCCGGCAGCAGCAGAAGCTGCTACTTGCAACTCACGGTTCTGTAGTCGCGATTTCCCTCTTCTGTCCCTCTCTCCTCTGGGTGGTGTGCAGCCTTCACCTGCTGACCTAAACCCTAGAAGATCTTTTTCGGGGCTGTTTCAGCTTGTCCTCTAGCTATTTTTCTGGAGAAGAATTCCCGTGTCTTACTAGTCCGCCATCTTCCCAGAAGTCCCCTATATTTTTAATGTAACATTTATGTAATCTAAGTATCTTAAGAAAAAAAAAAAAAGTATATTAAAAAATGGACAAAAGTCTTGAATAGACATTTCTCCAAAAAGAATGATACAGCCATTGTGGAAAACAATTAAGCCATTCCTTAGAAAATT
Organism: Tolypeutes matacus; assembly: GCA_026826555.1. Classification (NCBI taxonomy): domain Eukaryota; kingdom Metazoa; phylum Chordata; class Mammalia; order Cingulata; family Chlamyphoridae; genus Tolypeutes; species Tolypeutes matacus. Next base: position 2,222,031 of record JAKSZT010053816.1, read on the forward strand.
AAACATAGAATTACCCTATGACTTAGCATCTCCACTCCTGGGTATTTACTCAAAAGAATTGAAAGAAGGGACTCGAACAGATATTTGAACACCAATTTTTCGTCACAGCATTTTTCACAATAGCCAAAGGGTGGTAGCAACCCAAGTGTCCATTAATAGACAAATGAATAACCAAAAGTGGTAAATCCATACAATGGAATATTATTCAGTCATGAAAAGGAATGAAATTCTGATAAATGCTACAACATGGATGAACCTTAAAGACACCATTTTGAGTGACATAAGCTAGACACAATATGACAAATATTGTATAATTTCTCTTATATGTAATACTTAAAATAAGCAAATTCATGGGGAAAGAAAGCAGAATACTGGTTACCAGGGATGGCAGATTAGGGGAATGCGGAGTTACTGCTAAATAACTATGAGCTTTCATTTAGGATGATGAAAATAGTCTGGAAATAGATAGTGGTAAAAGTAACACAGTATTGTCAATATACTTAATGTCAAAGAATTGTCCATTTAAATGGTAAATGATTTTTATGTTATGTATATTTTACCATAATTAAAAATAAATAAATAAAATACAATGAGATACCACTTCACACCTTCCAGGATGGCTATAATTTTTTTAAAAAAGGAAAATTACATGTATTGGCAAGGATATAGAAACATAAGAATCCTTGTTTATTGCTGGTAGGAAGTTAAAATGGTTCGGGCACTGTAGGAAACAGTTTGTTGATTCCTAAAAGTTAAACAAAGAACTACTGCGGGGGTTTTAAATTGCATGTACCCCAGAAAAGTATGTTATTAAAGTTAATCCATTCCTGTGGGTATGGACCAATTATAAGTAGGACCTATTGATGAGGCTGCTTCAGTTAAGGTGTGACCCACCTCTATCTGAGTGGGTCTTCATCCTCTTACTGGAGTCCTTTATAAATGGGATGACTACAGAGAGAGAAAGCCACGGAAGCAAGAAGCTCAAATCAAGGAAACCCAGAAGAAAAATGAGAGACCAGCAGATTTGCCATGTGCTTTGTCAGGTGACAGAGGAGCCCAGGATTGCTGGCAGCTGGTCTTTAGGAAGAAAGCATTGCCTTGATGATGACTTGATTTGGACATTTTCACAACATCAAACCATAAGCAAAAAATTCCCATTGTTTAAAGCCAACCCATTTCATGGTATCTGATTTGAGCAGCCTAGGAAACTAAAACAGCTACCATGTACTCCAGCAATTCCACTCTGAGGTATATACCCAAAAGAATTGAAAACAGGGACTCAGATACTTGTACATCAGTGTTCATAGCAGCATTATTCACAATAGGCAAAACATGGAAACAACTCAAGTGTCCATCAACAGAATGCATGGGTAAGCCAAATGTGGTATATACATTACAATGAAATAATATTTAGCCATAAAAAGGAATGAAGCTCTGATACATGGATGAACCTTGAAGACATCAAGTTGAGTGAAATAAGCCAGACACAAAAGAACAAATATTGTATGATTTCACACATACCAAATATCTAGAATAGGCCAATTTATAGAGATAGAAAGCAGATTAAAGGTTACTAAAGACTGTGGGGAGGGAAAAATGGGAAGTGATTGTTCAATGGGTATAGACTTGTTGGTGGTGATGAAAACATTTTGGAAGTATAGCATGATTGCTGCACAACATTGTGAATGTATTCGATGCCACTGAATTGTACACTTAACAATGGGTATAATGAGAAATTTTATGTTATATGAATTTTACCACAATTTTTAAAAAAGTTACAAAATAAAAGAATGAGGGAACTCAAGGGAGTGTGCTGGTTTGAGTCTTTTGTGGACCCCAGAAAATTATGTTCTTAAGCTAACCCATTCCTGTGCATGTAAGCCTATTGTATGTAGGACCGTTTGGTTAGATTTAGTTAAGGGACCTTTTAATTAGGTAACTTTTTTTTTTTCTTTTCAGTTCCTTTTATTAAGAAGAGTCCATTTCCCCACTTTTTGACTTTAGGCACATTTTATGCCTTGCTTTGACCAATAGAATGCCACAAAAGTGACATTCAAAGCCTCGGTCTTTTTTTTTTTTAACTTTTTTTTAAACTTTATTTTGTACATTTAATAATTGAAAATATAAACATTAAAAACTAAAAAGTAAACACAGATGAATAAATATATACATTTCTCAATTAAATGTAATGGATACATACAAATTTTTTTTTTTTTTTTTGAATCAAACAGTATATTACACAATATATTTGGTTCATAGTAATGCATTCATACAGTATTTGTCCTTTTGTGTCTGGCTTGCTTCACTCAACATAATGTCCTCCAGGTTCATCCATGTTGCCATATGCTTTACGACTTCATTTCTTCTTACAGCTGCATAATATTCCATCGTGTGAATAGACCACAGTTTGTTTACCCACTCATCTGTTGATGGACACCTGGGTTGTTTCCAACTTTTGGCAACGGTGAATAATGTGGCTATGAACATCAGTGTGCAGATGTCTGTTTATGTCACTGCTCTCAGTTCTTCTGGGTATATACTCAGGAGTGGTATTGCAGGGTCCCATGGCAAGTCTATATTCAACTTCTTTAGGAACTGCCAAACAGTCCTCCATAGTGGTTGTACCATCCTGCATTCCCACCAACAGTGAAGAAGTGTTCCTATCTCTCCACATCCTCTCCAACACTTGTAGTTCTGTCTTTTTCATAGTGGCCATTCTGATAGGTGTGAAATGATATCTCATTGTAGTTTTGATTTGCATTTCCCTAATCATGAGTGATGTTGAACATTTCTTCATGTGTTTTTTTGCCATTTGTATTTCTTCTTCAGAGAAATGTCTATTAAAGTCTTTCGCCCATTTTTTAATTGGGTCATTTGTCTTTTTACTGTTGAGTTGTAACATCTCTTTATGTATCCTGGATATTAAACCCTTATCAGATATGTGATTTCCAAATATTTTTTCCCATTGAGTTGGCTGCCTTTTCACCCTTCTGACAAAGTCCTGTGAGGTGCAAAAGTGTTTAATTTTGAGGAGGTCCCATTTATCTACTTTTTCTTTTGTTGCACGTGCTTTGGGTGTAAGGTCCAAGAAACCACCACCTATTACAAGGTCTTGAAGATGTTTCCCTACGTTTTCTTCTAGTAGTTTTATGGTCCTGGCTTTTATATTTAGGTCTTTCATCCATTTTGAGTTGATTCTTGTATAGGGGGTGAGATAGGGGTCCTCTTTCATTCTTTTGGTTATAGATACCCAGTTCTCCCAATACCATTTGTTGAAGAGACTATTTATTCCCATTAGCGTGGGCTTGGTAGGTTTGTCAAAAACCAGTTACCTGTATAGGTGAGAGTATATTTCTGGATTCTCAATTCTATTCCACTGATCAATATGTCTATCTTTATGTCAGTACCATGCTGTTTTGACCACTGTAGCTTTATAATATGTTTCAAGGTCAGGCAGTGAAATTCCTCCCACGTCAATGTTCTTTTTTAGAATGCTTTTGGCTATTCGGGTGCACTTACCCTCCCAGATGAATTTGGTAATTGAATTAGGTAACTTTTGATTAGATTGCTTTAGTTAAGGGCCTTTGATTAGATTGCAGTACCCAGAGTGGGTCTTAATCCTCTTACCAGAGTCCTTTATTTCCATTTTATTATGGAATTCTTTTGGGAACTATCTTCCTGTTTAAAGTGTTTCTCCAACATGGCCCAAGATGTTATGAGTAATTCAGGTTTCAAGACTATTTATATCCTTCAGTCATAGGGGCAGTCTTAATTAGCATCCAATGGCAAGTTATTTTTCTTTCAAATGGAAATTTTCTGGTCCAAAATCCCTGTGGTGGTGATTTTCATAGGCTTTTGCCATAAGCTCCAGGCTATACTCCACCAGGGCTATGGTACAGAGAATTTGAAGTTAATGACCTGTGTGAGCTCAGGCAATCTTATTGGTTCCTATTTGGCATGTCCAATCCATATGGGCAGAAGGGCAATTTTACATGCTATATTTTAGAATACTAGGTAGGGGAAGCATTCCAACATAATAGCCATACACATAGGATGAAGGCACAGTCCATCCCATCTGGACTTTTTCATCCCAATTTAACTGTAGCCTCCATTAGAATCTAACCAACCAGTTTTGGAATCACAGTGCATGGGGCTTCCATGTTACAGAGTTCCAGATATGTCACTTCTCAGCCCCCTGACCATTTTTCTCATTCATGGGCTTTGGGTTCCCAGCCGGTGGTCGAGTCAAGAGACCCAGACCTTCTCCTCAGTCCTTATAAATTAGTTTTAGGACCATTGTCCCAAGTGATTAGAGGTCAGGTTTCTTATTGTCATCTTTGCCTTGTAGTGCTCCAAATTCTTCAAACTAGGGTGAATGAAGCAGGGGCTTGCAGTGGTCCACTCAACTGCTGAAAGTGCTGCATTAAGATCTTTGTTTTGCCTCATCAATGTCCACTTTATTCTACCCATTTCTTAATACTGTTTAAAGATTTCTCTATTTAAGCAGAATGACACCGGGTCTCTCCCCTGTGTTTTGACCATTCTTTTATGATAAAGCATTCTAACCTTCTTCCCTGTTACTTTAGCGTAACTTTTCCCTTTGGAAGTAGCTTTGTTGCTAGTAGCTGTAGTTTGGGCTGGCCAGAACCCAAGCTCACCAAATCTCAGGATCTGCCCCAACATATTCCTTTGGTAGGAGTCCTGAGACTAGAGGCTTTAACTCTGATGGCCAGGATTCAAGTTTGACCCTGGGATCTACCCCAACACTTTCTTTTGCTTTCACTTTCACTTTAGCCAATGGTGAGAACCTAAAGGCTGGAGGCTATGGCTCTGACTGGCCAGAATCCAAGCTTGGTCCAGCATCAAGATCCACCCCAACATTCTACCTTATTTTCATTTTAACTATAACAAATAACAGTAACTCAGAGACTGTGTGTGTATATATCTAATTTTATTATTAGTAGTAGTACTTTTCATTTCCTTATGCATCCAGTGAGCCAACTTCTTGGGAGATGCCTGGCATCCTTTCTAAATTCTATCCATAACTTTTACTGCCAATAAGTGATCACAGCACAGCTGTCATTCCATAGCATGGAGACTGTATGACCATCCAGAAATCAAAGGTTTGTTTAACCTCTGCCCTCTCATTCTTTCTCTTCCCAAATCATGTTTCAGTTAATCAGGGTTCCACTTCTCCTGGTGCCAAGTACCGGAAGTTAAACATTCTGTGAATCTGAGGGCATAGTTCTCCAGAATGCAATGTCTGCCTAAGAATTCTGACACCATTGCAAGGAGTTAGGGTCCAACTACTAAGTCAGGGAGCACAGTCCCCAAAGTTGCCCTCACTTTTGATACCAACTGAAAGTTCTGGGGAGTCCCCACAACTGCCCCCAGGTTTTATAATTCAGTAGAAAGACTCACAGAAGTCATTGAAACCTATTATACTCCTAGTTATGTTTATTACAGGGAAAAGGATACAGATCAAAATTAGCCAAAGGAAGAGATGCATTTGGCAGAGTCTGGGAGGGCTCCAAATGCAAAGCTTCCATTGCCTTCAGGATACAGTTACCCTGCCAGCACCTATATGTGACAGTATACATGAAGTATTGCAGCCAGGGAAGCTACATGAGCCTTGGTGTCCAGAGTTTTTATTGGGGCTTCATTACATAGACATGAAAGATTGATTATTCACGTTATTGATTAAGTTTTCAGCCTCCAGCCTTCCCAGGAGGTTGGGCTGATATCAAGTGGCCTGAGGGGCCCATTATGAGTCACCTTATTAGCATAAAATATTAGGTGTGGACTGCCTAAGGGGTCCACCATGAATAACAAAGACACTCCTATCACTCCAGGAACTCCAAGGGTTTAGAGGTTACTCCCAGGGCTATGGACAAAGGCCAGACCTCTCTATGGGCAAGACCAAATTTTTTTACTACACACCTTTTATCTGCTTATGCCCCATAGATATGCCTTACAAAGGCAGTTACAATGAAAAAAAAAAAAGTAGCTACATCTGTATAGAGTGTACTAGGTGCCAGGCACTGTGCACATTTATTGTCTAATTCTCACAACTCTGCAAAAATTAGTGTTATTAGTCCCATTTTACAGATGAGAAAATTGAGGCTCAGAAAAGTGACCCAAAGTTTTAGACCTGGAAAGTAACAGATTTGACCACCTTGACACAGCATACCCCTTGGACTGTTATATCCATGATGCCAATCTCATTCATTCATTCTACAAACACTTGTTAAATGTCTACTATGTGCCAGAAACAGTTTTAGGTGCTGGAGATACAGCAAAGAACAAAACAGACAAAAATCTTTGCTCACATGAAGTTGATATTATGACAGGAGAGAGAAAAACAGTAATCAAATAAATAAACAAAATAAATAGTATTCTGAATGGTAATATTGCTATGCAAAAAAAAACCCCACCAGTATGCATATTTTGTTTTGGACCTTTATTCAAGCACATAAACTGGAATAAGACATCTTTGAGGCAACTGAGAAATTTGAATATGGACTGGTCTTATATGGTACAGTTACCAGACTTAGTCTACATTCTTGACTATGCTGCAGAAATGAATTTCAAAAGCATGTCACGTTGATTAGGCCAGTAATTTATTAAGGTAGCGAGGGAAGAGAAATGGGAGAAAACAAAAGATCACAGGTCCCAGGGAGAGAAAAAGGGGCTGAGGAATGATAAAGAGGGCTGATTTAAAGACTACAATTTCTCATTATAAATTATAAATGACCAGGTTTTACTTGCATGTTGATCCATGCGGCGGGGACAATGCAAGAGCAGGGTGCAGAAGGTGAGAGAGAGATTCAGCCTTTGCTCTTGCTTTTTAAACCATTAATTATTCCGCCCCTTTGCTAATGACATGAGAGGAGTTCCAGCTGTTTGCTGTTTTGATTGATCACCCCACCCATCAATCCCCCTGGAGGGCCCAATGATAATGTCCAGGGCTTCTCCTGGCTTCTGGAGGAAATCTTGTTCCGAATGGCAGAATCTTGCGAGGGTCTTCCAGCAGCCATCTTGGGGGTATTGATACCCACATGGACTTCTTGCCAGGTTCCAGATCCATGTATTGATTTCCTATCTAACCTGCTTCCGTCCTGTTGATGTTGTTAGATTTGATGATGGCATGGTGGCTGTGTTGTTGTTGTTTTTAAAGTACTTATCATTTAAAAATGCAGACTGAGGTATTTATGGAAAAAAATAAAATAAGATTGCAAAAATGCTGATCACTTTTGATGTTGGATGATAGACTTGTGGAAAGGGTCTTTGTACTATTCTTTCTATTTTTGTGAATATTTGAAAAATTCTATAATACAAAGTTTTCTTTTTCTTGAAAAAAAAAAAAAAAGAAAGCAATGGAAGGGGCTGGCAGATAGGACATTCAAGGAGTGTTGCAAGACAGAATAGGGAGAGCAGAAGGGTCCAACTAAGAAGGTGACAATGGAGCAAAGGCTTGAAGGAGGTGGGGGAGGGAGCTGTGTGTATCTCTGAAGTGGGGTGTTCTCAGAAGTAGGAGCTGGTGCAGAGCCCTGAGGTGGGCGTGTGCCTGGCATGTTCAAGGAACAAGAACTCCAACAGCTGGAAAGGAATGAGCAATGGGTAAAATAGTACAATGACAGAGATGGGTGGGAAGAAGAAATCCATGCAGGGCCACATACAACAAAGCATCTATATCTAAAATAGATAAAGAATACCTACAAACCAGTAAGAATAAAGCATGCAACCCAAAAGAAAAATGGGCAGAAGGCTTGATCAGCCACTTCACCAAAAAGAAAATGGACAATAAGCATGTGAAAAGGTGCTTTATTTCATTGAACTTCAGGGAAATGCAAATTAAAACCATATTGCTACACCATGAGCATCCACAGAAAAGTCAAAATTTAAAAGACAGGCAATAGTAGGTATTAAAGAGGAAACAGAATCTCATATACTGCTGGTAAGTGTATAAATTGATACAAACTGCAGTATCTACTAAAAACTAAAAATATGAATACCCTAAAAATTAAAAAAAAAAAAAGAAGAAAAACATGAAAACCCTATAAACCAGCAATTCCATTTTTAGGTATCTATCCACAGAAAAGCATATATATGTTCACCAAAAGACCTAAACAAGAATGTTTACAGCAGTACTATAATTTCTTTCTTTCTTTCTTCTTTTCTATATTCTCTTTTTTAAATAAACTTTTTGTTTTGAAATAATTTCAAGCTTAAATAAAAAATAAAGCAAAATCCATACAGAGAGCCCCACCTACCACACCCAGATATCCAGATCCACCAACATTTAAGATCTGCCATATTTGCTGTATCATTCTATGTCTCCATTTTTCTATGCATCCATCCATCCATCCATCCATCCATCCATCCATCCATCCATCTGTCTGTCCACTCATCCATCCTTTTGTCTGTCTCTATTTTCTAAACATTTGAGAGTAGGTTGTATACATCATGCTCCTTGAACACTTAATACTGCCATGTACATTTTCTAAGAATAAAGATATTCACTTATGTAACAGTAATCAATTTCAAGAAATTTAACATTGATAATAAAGCTTGCAGTCTATATTTCAATTTTTTTTTCATAGAGCAACACTATTCTTAACATCCTCAAACTGAGATATACTTAAATGTCCAGTAACAGTAGAATGAATAAACTAATTGTCTTCTAGCCACACAATGAGCTACCATATAGCATTTAGAATAATTAAGCAAACAATATCAATGAACCACACAAAAATATTGGGCAAAGGAAGCAGATATGTATGATTCCATTCATATAAACTTTAAGAACAAGCAAAACTCACCAGTGATGCTAGAAGACAAAATATTGGTTGCTGTTGTAGAGAAAGTGACTGGGAGGGGGATGGGGGGAATTTGAGGGTGTTAATCTGTTTCTTGATTTGGATGCTTGTTAAAGAGTTAAGTTCAATTTGTGGATAGTCACCAAGCTGTACACTGATGATTTGTGCACTTTTCTTTATCTATATTATACTTCAACAGAAGTTTTTAAAAAAACCATGTAGGGCCGGGAAGAGGCTGTGGCTCAATCAGTAGGGCTCCCGTTTACCATATGGGAGGCCCTGGGCCCGGTTCCCGGGGCCTCCTGGTGAAGGCAAGCCCGCCTGCATGGCGTGGTTAGCTGACCCAGTGAGCACAAGCAGCAAGGGGGGGATAAATGAATGAATAAATAAAATCTTTAAAAAAAAAAAAAAAAAAAACACAAAAAACCATGTAGGGGCATTTTGGTTCCCTCCCATGAGACACCAGCTCCATGTCCCGCACCTGGACCCTCCTACTAATAAAAGGAACAGGGAGCACCGTGAATTTATGGGTTAACACACAGTTGCAACTTCTTTATGTTTAAAGATACTGAAATGGACATATCAGTGAGTTCTCTGACTCATGGAAGGGAGTCATCTACTCCAAAGAAAAAGGACAAAACTTAATAAGGAATGAAAATATGATGCAAACTATCTTCCTCTCAGTTTTAATAGATGTTAATAATGTTCTTGATTGTGTCTTAGACAACAGAACAAGTTCATATAATTTCATGATGCCAGTTAAGTTGTGGCATAATTTTGAGACCAATTATTTTATTTATTTATTTTTTTACAAGTGCCTTCCCTTACATGTTTATTTTAAAATGTTTTACTGTCATTTTTTTAAAACATTTTTTAACCTTATTTTGTACATTTAATAATTGAAAATATAAACAATTAAAAACTAAAAAGTAAACATAGATGAATAAATATATACATTTCTCAATTAAATGTAATGGATACATATAAAAAAATTTTTTTAATCAAACAATATATTACACAATATATTTGGTTCATTGTAACGCATTCATATAGTATTTGTCCTTTTGTGAGACCAATTATTCAGAATAAAAAGAAAAAGAAATTGAATATCTTAAGTGTAGACATTATGAGCTCTTTAAAAGCCCAACTAGAAATGAAAAGGAAAAAGTAAATAAACCATCCTACAGGTTTTAATTTCTAATAAGGTAAATTTTGATAGCTACAACACACATAAAAATTTTATGGAGTCCTTAATAACTTTTTAAAAAGAGTAAAGTGTTCTTGATACCAAAAAGTGAGAAAAACACTGTGCATTATCCTCAGCCTTGAAAGGTTCATTTCTTGCTACGACCTCATAAAGAGTTATTGCTATAGAAGTCCAAGCTCCTGTTTAAGTTCCTGGATCTTAGGTTTGGGGTCATTCTAGCTCAGGAAGCTGTTTTTCAGTAACCTGAGGAGCTTTGACCAAAGTTAGTTTGCGCCTTGGCATTGTGGGTTTTTTAATCTATTTTGTTTATTAATTTTTATTGTTATTAAATTATTGTTAATATTGTTTATAATTGTTATTGTAAATTAAATTTTATTGTTTTTCATTTTTTCTTTTTTCTTCTTTTATTTCTTAATTCTTTTGGTTATTTTCTTTATTCTCTTGTTTTTCTCATTTTTGCTTATTCTTTCCTTTTTTTCTTAATTATTTTTTCACATATTTTTCTTTTGTTATTTTGCTCATTAGTATTTCTTTTGCTTATTTTTGGTTTTCTCTGGCTTTTTTTAATTTTTTTATTTTTTAGATTATTTGGACTAAGTTTGTCATCATTTTTTCCAATTGTAAGCCTACTTTGAGAGACCTGGACTCCAAGTCCAGCAGAAAGCTCAATATTCTTCAGGCTCTCTCAGCCATTTCTGCTGAGGAAAAAACCCATATTGGCAACTACTGACTCCTCAAAACCATAAACAAGGGTAATTTTGCCAAGGTCAAGTTGGTTTGGCACATCTGATGGGAAAGAGGCAGCCATGAAGATCATTGACAGGACTTAACAGAACTCCTGTAGCTTCCAGAAACTATCCTGAAGAATAAGAATAAGTATCATGAAGGCTTTTTGAAGCAACTCAGCATAGTTAAATTATTTGAAGTGATCAAGACTGTGAAAACACTCTATCTTGTCATGGAGTATGCTAGTGGAGGAGAGGTATTTGATTATCTAGTGGCTCATGGCTGTATGACAGAAAGAGAGGACAGAGCTAAATCCCACCAGATGGAACTTTATTGTTTGTATAGACTTAAAGGCAGAAAACCTCCTCTTGGGGGGTGACATGAACACCAAGACTGCAGATCTGGCATTGAATTCACCTTTGGCAATAAACTGGATAACTTCTGTGGCATTCCCGTTTATGCTGCTCTGGAAATCTTCTAGAACCAAAAGTACCTTGGATGGGTGGTGGATGTGTGGAGCCTGGGAGTCATACTCTTTATACTGGTTAGCAGATCACTGCCTTTTGTGAACAAGACCTTAAGGAGCTGCAGGAGTGGATGCTGAATGGAAATACCATGTTCTTTTATATGTCTGTGGAATGTGTAAACCTCAAGAATTTCTCATTCTCAGTAACAGCAAGAGAGGCACTTTAGAGCAAATCATGAAAGATGCAAGGATGAATGTGGGTCGTGAAGATGATGAACTAAAGCCTTAGGTGGAGCTACTTCCTAATTACAAGGACCCCTGACTGAGTCGATGGTGTCCAGAGGTTACATGTGGGAAGAGATCCAGGACTTGCTAATGGACCAGAACAACAAGGTGATAGCCACCTGCTCCTAGGCTACAAGAGATTTGAGCTGGAGGGCTCTACCATCACCCTGAAGTCCCAGCCTTCTGCTGATCTATCCAAAAGCAGCATTCCTTCCCCATCCCTCAAGATACAGCATAGTGTCTCTGCCAACTGAGTTGTCTGAGTTTCAGCCAGCCTGCCATGTCTACCTTGAATTGGTCTTCTAATTGTAGCAAGGCAGAAAATAGGCAACCTGAGGAAGACCACAGCCAATGTGCCTGCTAGTCCCTAACTGGCCTGAAGAGGAAGAAGACCACCCCATCACCTTTGCAGGCAACCACCTCTCCACCAGGAAAAATCAAAGCTGGAATCCCCTGCTTTTGGGGAGGGTCAGGTGTGGCTCCATTCAGAACAGAATAGCTGTCCCAGGGTCTGGGGCCTCCATAGATCCTGCTTAGCTGCAGTCTCCCCAGCCCCAGCCATACCTGCACCAGGAATCCAGCAGCCCCCCCCCCCCAGGCCTCTGGGCCGTGTCCCACAGAGTATAACCGTGAAGTGCAGTGGCCCAGTACAGCTCACCGAGGTGTCTCTGTGGCCTTCTCGTCTGTCCACAACACAGCCCCAAACAGAACCAATTTTCCCGAGGCTATGTCCAAAAGAAACTCCAACCATGATGGGCAGCTCCAAAAGGAGAGCGATCAGCAGATTTTGCTTTGACAATAGCCAGGGCCGGCAGCGGCCCTTGGCAGCTTCTTCAGCAAGTTCACCTTTAAGCCTATAAGCAGAAATCTGTGTTTCAGGTTTGCCGGAAGGAACATCAATGAGTGACTGAGTAGAGACACTCAAACCTCATGTGGTGGACAGTGGAGGCAGTGATTTAAAAAATAAAGAAAAAAAGAATTTCGAAAGACCAAGCCATGTTCACTACACTTTACATGGATTATGAAGATTTTCTTGCAGATTAGATCTCTTCCAGTTTTGACATATAGTGCCATAACTCTAGGATCAGCTGGTACAAACAACTATAGTAGTAAATGTTTCACAAGCAGCTCGAGGGATGGGACCGAGTGAACAAAGCTGATTTCTATGGTGTAAATACTGCCACCATGATTGGTTTCAAGCTCACAATGTAATGTCACTGAACACAGAGCTGGGGAAGAATGTGCATGATTGGCTCGTGCGAGCTTGTATGAGCCAGCTCCAGTACTTGCATGGATAGCTTTGGTTAGGTACAACTTCATCCATTCGTGGGGTTATAACTAGTAAGCTCACAGGAAAATGTGACTCCAGGTGTGCTCTGTTTAGCTTGTAAGTGTTTAAAATATTTTGTCAGGCACCAGCATTTTATATATCATGATATTTCCCCTAAAAATCCATATTCTCAGCTTTTCATGAGAAATGGAAAATATTGCAAAATTGGGTCTGGGGCTCAGAGAGGTTAAATCACTTATCGAAGATGACATGGAGAATTAGTTTGTGAAACGGAATAAGAACTAGGGTCTTAGGACTCCGGACCAAAGCGTGTGCCACTTCTAATTGCTCTCATTTTCTTGTCCATTATCGTCTTCATTACCATTTGCTTGCTTGACATTTTCTCTGCAACTGGTGTTTTCCACTTAAAAATCATTCTGTGACCTAGGGTTTTTAAGGTCTTGTCTGTGAGCTCATAACCAGTTGAGTCACAGCAAAGTTTCTGTGCATTGACCAACTCTCTTTCCTGATCATGTTTTTATTTTTTAGAAAACTGATTGCTGTTTGTGTAAACATAATGCATGCTCACTATAAAAAAATAATAAATAAATAAGCAAAGAACAGGAGAAAAGTAAATAAAGCATCCCTAAGTCTACCATTAACCCTTGTTATATGAACAAAGATTCAGGCATTTCCTTATGTGCATACAGAAAAAAGAATTGCTAGACAGAAATGGGATCATTCCCGATATGCTCTGCTTAAATAACAACATTAAATTTAATCCTATTTGAATTTGACAACAGAAAAAGAAACTAAAGTGAATCTGTAACAAAAATGAAACCAAAGGCATTGCTAAGCATTTTTAAAATGTTTACTGCAAGGGACAGTTCTTTAAAAAATAATCCTAAGGTTAAGAAAAAAATTATAAGCATTGAGACTTGAGTCATTGTTTTGTTTTTGTTTTTTCACTTTCATGTTGCACTTACAGAGAGCTTCTTTGCTGCACTCCTAGGAAAGCTGGGGACATTAGTACACTAAAAATGTCCCCATTTCCCCTTTCCTTTGCTGACTTTAGTTGATTCATTTTATTTTTATGTGGTTAATGTTTTTATATTTACATTCTGTTTTGAAACAGTAATTTCTACTTGGTTAATCTTTGTTCTATATTTAAATAGATACAGGGCTCTACACCAATCTTTTGTCATATCATCTACATTCTTGAATTCTTCATTTTAATCACTTTCTGGTTTATATGGATTTCATTGTCAAGTAGCTTTTTCCCTCTGAGAAGAGTTATAGTAGTTTTATACTTTGAATACTTGAAATCTTGGATGTCTTTCTGTTACCTTGAAAACCAGTCTGGCCAGATATAAAATTCTTGAGTCACACTTTCCCTCAGAATTTGGTAGATACTGTTCCATTGTCTTTTTTTTTTTTTTTTTTGGTAAAGATTTATTTATTTATTTCCTTCCCCCTCAACCCCCCCCCCCCGTTGCTTGCGCTTGCTGTGTCTGTTCATGTGTTCCTCTTCTTTTTTAGGAGGCACTAGAACCAAACCCAGGACCTCCCGTGTGATAGGTGGGAGCTCAACTGCTGGAGTTACATCCGCTTCCTTCCATTGTCCTTTTTTAAAAAAATTTTCCTTTTAAAAAAATGTTTTGTTCTAGTAACATATATACAACCTAAAGTGCCCCCCACCCCTTTTTTAGGAGGTACCGGGGATTGAACCTGGGACCTCACACATGGGAAGTAGGCACTCAACTCTGAGCTACAACTGCTCCCTGAGTTTCCCCTTTTAACCATATTCAAATATAAGTCAGAGGCATTAATTACATTCACAATGTTGATGTACCATCACCACCATCCATTACCAAAATTTTCCATCACCTCAAACAGAAACTCTGTACCAATTAAGCATTAAACCCCCATTCCCTAACCTCACCCTGGCCCCTGGTAATCTATATTCTAGTTTCTGACTCTATGAATTTTCTTATTCTGAGTATTTCTTATCAGTGAGCCCATACAGTATTTGTCCTTTTGTGTCTGGCTTATTTCACTCAACATGATGTCTCTGAGGTTCATCCATGTTGTTACATGTATCAGAACATCATTCCTTTTTATGGCTGAATAATATTTCATTCTGTGTATATACCACATATTGTTTATCCATTCATTGGTTAATGGACCCTTCGGTTGCTTCTATATTTGACAATTGCGAATATGCCCCTATGAACATTAGTTTATAAATGTTCAAGTCCGTGCTCTCAATTCTTTTGGAAATATACCTAGAAGTGGAATTGCCAGATCACATGGTAATTCTATACTTCATTTTCCCACAGATACTGGGGATTGGAGGTTTCAAACTATGTGGCACAAAAAGCAGAAGCAGCAAGGGCCATTTGGAAAAGCTGAGGTCAGCTTCTTATCATCCAAACCATATTGGAGCACCTGCCCTGCTAATAAATTATGAGGCCTGAAAGGGTAGAAGTGGCAGGGGCCTTCAAGATCCCAAACTATATAGAGGCTTGCTAGTTGTGGTTATGCCCAAGGCAAGGCTAACTGGAGTGGTTGCTTAGAAGGGAAATTTGTATGTAACATTTATGTAATTGAAGTATCTTTAAAAAAAAATTTTTTTTAAGTATATTAAAAAAAAAAAAAAGTAAATTGCACACATTTACATTCATTTACACCTAAAGATACAGAGTGCTCAGAAAGAAGTGTCGCAAGAAGGACAGGGAAGAAGGAATAGGTGATACCTGCCTATAACTTAAGTGAAACATATGCTTATCACAATAAGTTCAAGAAAGGTACGGGGGTCGGATGTAGCTCAACTGGTTGGGCGTCCGTCTCCCATATGGAGGGACCCGGGTTCAATTCCCGGGACCTCCCGGTAAAAAAAAAAAAAAAAAAAAAAAAGGTACAATTTCAGGAATAATGATCTATAATGAGTTCAATGAAAAATTATGTTAACCTTCTTTTGAGTGGCAGAAAGTGGCCACACTTAACTAAATGTTTAAAGTATGGCAGATAAAAGACATACATGTTTTCCAGGAGAATCTGTTTGCCTGAGTTAAAAAAATTATTGACTACTTAAAACATTTGTACAATACTTCTTTTCCATGATTAGGCTACTTAGAAGTCATTTATAAAGTGTAAAAGTTGGAAACTGCCTAAACATGTTTGTATATTTATTGACTTAAGAAAAGAAATTCAATTAAAAATGCATATAGTTATTAAGAGAATTTTGTGAGCAGGTAAATCTTCTGTGATACAAATGTAATGCCAATTGCAATAATTAATAGACTGAAATAAAAAAAAAAAAAAGAAAAAAAAGAAGGGAAACATGTCTAGGCCATGCAGGATGACAAAGTACTAAATATAATTTCTTTATACCATTAAAAAAATCTTCAGGACCCTGTATTAGGCAATGTTTTCTTAGACTTTACACCAAAAGCACAAGCAACTAAAGAAAGAATAGACAAATAGGGTTTCATCAAAATTTAAAACTTTTGTACATCAAAGGATGGGCATCAAAGGAGGTATGTACCCTAGAAAAGCATATTCTTAAATTTATTCCATTCCTGTGGGTGTGAACCCCTTGTAAATAGGACCTTTTGATGAGGTTACTTCAGTTAAGGTGTGACCCACCTAAATCAGAATGGGTCCTAATCCTATTACTGGAGTCTTTTATAAGCAGAATGAAATTCAGACACAAAGAGAGAAAGCCACTAGAAGAAGCCAGAAGTTAACAGAACCCAGAGATGCCAGGAGAGGCCGCCGTGTGCATTGCCATGTGACAGAAAAGCCAAGGTTCAAGGATTGCCAGCAATCAGCCCCAGAACGCCAAAGACTTCTGGGAGAAAGTATTGCCTTGATGATGCTTTGATTTTGGAATTCTCCTAGCTTCAAAACCACAAGCCAATAAATTCCTGTTAAGTCAACCCATTGCATGGTATCTATTTTAGCAGCCAGGAAACTAAAACAAAGTAAAAAGTAAAAAGACAACCTATAGCATGGGAGAATATATTTGAAAACCACATATCTGATAAGTCTTTAATATCCAGAATATATGAAGAAATCCTACAACTCAACAACAAAAAGACAAACAACCCAATTAAAAAATGAGCAAAAGACTTGAATAGAAATTTCTCCAAAGAAGATATCCAAATGGCCAAAAAGCACATGAAAAGATGCTCAACATCATTAGCCATTAGAGAACTGCAAATCCAAGCCACGATGAGATCCCATTTCACACCTACTAGAATGGCTACTATTTTTCAAAAAAGGGAAAATATGTGTTGGATAGGATGTGGAGAAATATCGTACATATCTGACTGACATGAAATAATTAGAATAAGCAAACTCATAGAGGCTGAATCTAAAATATAGGTCACCAGGGGATGGGGTGGGGGTACAGAACAGGGAGTTAAGACTTAAAGAGTGAAGAGTTTTTATTCGGGATGATGGAAAAGTTTTGTTAATGGATGGTGGTGATGGTAGCACAACATTGCAAACATAATTAACAGCACTGAATTGTATATTTGAGAGTGGTTAAAGGGGAAATTTGGGGGCATAGATACATCACCAGAAGGAAAAAAAAAAATCCATGGAACTGCACAACATAAACAGGGAACCTTAAGTTAAACCATGGACTATAGTTAAGAGTACAATTATAAAAATGTGCTTTGGGGAAGCGGATGTGTCTCAATCAGTAGGACTCCCGTTTACCATGTGGGCTGGGGCCTCCTGGTGAAGGCAAGCCAGCCCACAAGGCTCGGTGAGCTGACGCAGCAGGACGACACAGCAAAATGCACAGCAAATGGACACAGTGAGCACAAGCAGCAAGGGGGGGATAAATGAATAAATAAATAAAAAATCTTTAAAAAAAAAATGTATTTTCATCAGTTGTAACAAATGTACCACACCAATGCAAGGTATTAATAATAGGGTGGTATATGGGATTTCTGTATTTTATGCCCAATTGTTCTGTAGACTCAAAACTTCTCTTTAAAAAAATGAATACACATGGGCTAATTGTACAGATTTACCTTATATAATGATGGATCAATTGACTTTTTTTAAAGATTTATTTTATTTCTCCCCCTCCCCCACTCATTGCTTGTGCTTGCTATCTGTTCTGTCTTTTCATTGTGTGGTCATCTTTTTTTTTTTTTAGGAGGCACTGGGAACCGAACCTGGGACCTCCCATGTGGGAGGGAGGGGCCCAATTGTTGGGCTACCTCTGCTCCCTGCTTTGTTGTGTCTCTCATTGTGTTTCCTCGTTGTGTCTCTTTGTTGAGCCATCTTGTCACTTCATCTTGTTGAGTCAGCTTGCCATGCCAGTTCCTTGATGTCTTGCTTGTCTTCTTTAGGAGGCACTGGGAACTGAACCTGGGACCTCCTATGCAGTAGGTGGGCACCCAACTGCTTGAGACACATCTTTTTTCTTCAATTGACCTTTCACCCTAACACTCTCTGAATGAATACATCAAAGTGGTGCTGTTTTACCATTATGGTTTCTGGTAAGTAAAGACATACCAAATTATTCAACTAAAATATTCTAGTTAGAGAATATCATATATAACAAATTTAAATTGCCTGTAATATTTGGATGAGCCAAAAATGTTATGCTTTGCATGAATACATTGAGATGAAGAGGTAACATCATCTACAACTCTTCAGTCTGTTTGTGTGTTTCCCTTAAACAAATGTTTAGCCTTAAATTTAAAAAAAAAAATTCAATTTTTCCATGCCATAACTTTTTGTTGCTTTGGTGTGTTTTTTTTGTTTGTTTGTTTTTTTAATTTTTTTTGTTGTTGTTGTTAGAGAAGTTGCAGGTTTACAGAAATTTCATGCATAAAATATAAAATACAGAGTTCTGTATACCACTCTATTTTTAACACTGTTTTAGTTAGCTAATGGCTGCCATGGCAATATACCAGAAATGGGTTGGCTTTTATAATGGGGATTTATTAACTCATAAGCTGAGGCTGTGAAAATGTCCGAATCATGTCTCCATTCGGTGAAGCTTTTCTTCCCCAAGACAAGCTGCTGGCGATCCTGGACTTCTCTCTTACGTGCCAAGCCATATGGCAGCATCTCCCTTCTCCTCGGGGTCTTGTTGCTTTCAGCTTCTGGCTTCCTCCAGCTTTCTCTCTCCCAAATTCTGTTGATTTCAACTTCTGGCTTCCAGGGCCTTCTCTCTCAGCTTCTGGGAGTTTCTCTCTGTCTCTGTAGCCCCCTCTCTCTGTATTCATCCGTTTATAAAAGACTCGGGTAAGATGATTAAGACCCACCCAGGGTCACACCTTATTGAAGAAATCTAATCAAACAGTCCCACCTATAATAGATTTTCTGGGGTTCATACAGTCTCAAACTACCACAAACACGCTATTAGTGTGGCATATTTGTTACAATTTATGAAAAAAAAAATTTATGGTTGTACTATCAACTATAATCTATTGTTTAAATAGGGTTCACTGTGTTCTACAGCCCTGTTTTCCTTATAATTTTTCTTCTAGAAACATATATATGACCTAACATTTCCCCTTTTAACCACACTCAAATATATAATTCAGTGCTGTTAATTACATTCACAATGTTGTGTTAACATCACCACCATCCTTTACCAAAATTTTACAATCAATCCCAAAGACATTCTGTATAATTTAAGCATTAACTCCCCACTCCCTACCCTCAACCCAGCCCCTGTTTCAGAGGTGGTTTTCTATGCCGTTACTGTACGATTTTCCTCGGACCTCCAGCGCTTGGCCATCTAGCACATAGCCATTGCCCCGTCACACTGGCCCGGCCTCAAAGTAAGGCCAGCAAGAACTTGCCCTGCTGAAATTGCTTCTCCAGAAAACTGCTGATCTGGAGTTCTTTTCCCTTTCATCGTATTTCTTCTGAACTTTCTTTGATCGCTTTTCGTTTAAGATCTCTTCCTCCTCAGGAATCAGCACGGCCCCTTCTTGCGGCCCAAAGGCAGTGCATTGTGGGGCCGGGACCACTGACGGCTCCAGGCGCTGTCAATGGGCACCAGGCAGTTCTTCCCCAGGGTCTTGGCACGAACCAGCCATTATTGGACGCATGTCGCCGACAGCAATCATCCTCCTATTGCGAGTACGACACTCAGAACCCCAGGAGAAGTTCCTCTCGGCTTCGGGGCACAGTCCTTCTTGCGGCCTCCTCACATGATAACCCTGTGTCTGCGGCGGGGGGCAATCTTAGTGTTGGCAGCCGGGCGTCCTTGCTCACACTTCCGCTTCTTGTGGTGGGGCTTTCTCTTGCCGCCGCCAGTCTTGCAGCATTTGTGCCAATTGTCCCGGGAGATGTCCATGGCACGGTGCCGTCAAGGAACAGAGGTAATTTTACTTCTTAAGTGCAGTTTGAGTGTAAGATAACCATAAGACCCCACAGTTTGATTAGTGAAGGAAGTGGTTCAGAAAGAAGACTGTACCTTCCAAAGAATGACTCCTCACTTCCCTCCCTCCACCACCCACCACCCACCAAGTATTTTCTTCCTCTTTTGGTGAGTACAATAAACTTTCATTATTTGTACAAATGGTATTTATCTGCTTTCCAGTGGTTGCTGATTATATGCCTAAGTTTGTTTTCCTTGTTGAATTGATGTTTTTTCCATATGTGGAAATTGTGTGCAAATCTGGGTTTGGGATAAAATGCATCATCATTTTTCCCATTAAGGAATAAAAATACTTTTTCATCTAATGTCTTCTCACTTAGAGGAAGCATTTTCAGGAATGAATGAAACTCATTAATTGAGGGATAAGTGTATTCTCTATTTTTGCATATGTTTGGAATTTTCTGTAATAAAAAGTTAAAAAAAAACTAAGAATATTTCTGGTCAGCATGCTTTCAAGTGGAATATTATTGATCTATGATATTATGTGAATAGGGCCTCTTCACAGGGGTAGTATATAAATAATTAACAACTAGTCAGAGGGGAAGGTCTGGCCCTTATCTGGGTGGGGGCTTGACCCCAATGATGTGTGATGCCTGTGAATAATAGTTTGGGCTTTGGGCCTTAGCCAACTCTGACACATCGATCAAGCGTACCTCAAGATTAGACGATTTGGCAGATTCTACACCTCATTACCAACCTGTATAAATCTATTTCTTATTCTGGCGCTTTGGCACTCAGGTAAGGCAATGTGGCAAAGTGGTTCAGAGCATTTTTCCTGGAGTCAGACAGACTTGCATTTGAATCCTGGCTTGAATTTTACTATCTGGGTTATCGTTCTTGAATAAATTGTCTTCTTTAAGTCCTAGTTTCCTCATCCATAAAATGGGGAAATAATACCTCTTTTAGGATTGTTGGAAGGAATAAATAAGATTATATATGTAGTGAGCTTAGCAAAGTGTTTGTCTATGATGATGATGATAAGGATGTCTTAAAGCAATGTGGGAAATCAGAATAACTAAATCTTTGGCTTATTTCCATTTGATACAAGTTGGGTCAAACTGTCACATGTGTCATTTCTGTGTGTTAGCACTTCTCTTAAGGTGATTAAAGTCAGCAGGCATCCTTTCCTCTGTTACACTATTTTGAGCACCATGTGAACCTCAGGAAATGAATAGATTTCAACATGCTTAGGGAAATAAGAAGGCTCAAATAGGGGGAAAAAAGTCGATTTATTATAGAAATCCAACAGAAATAAAAGATCCATTAATTAATTCAACAAATTTATTGAGTGCCTAATATATGTCAAGCACGCTTTGATATGCTGGGGATATAGCAGTAAACAACCTGACAAAAATCTCAGACTGGGGATAGAAGTTACATTTTAGTGGGGGGCACTATGCATCTAGTAGGTGTTA
The DNA here is from genome assembly GCA_026826555.1 of Tolypeutes matacus. Lineage (NCBI taxonomy): Eukaryota > Metazoa > Chordata > Mammalia > Cingulata > Chlamyphoridae > Tolypeutes > Tolypeutes matacus. Next base: position 2,243,642 of record JAKSZT010053816.1, read on the forward strand.
TTTATTGAGTGCACATTAGTGGTTAGTAAATATCTGGAGAGTTTCCTGCTGTTGAACCAGTGAATAAATTGCTCTTAAGGATATAAAGTAAGATATGCTAGATATACACATAGTTTGCGCATAGGAGGGCTTCAATTTATGGAGCAATATGAACAACTGTGTAAGAATGGTGAGAAACCAGGATGGAGAATTTCAGAATAAAAGTGTAGTTTTTACGTGTAAGGGTTCAGGTTACATTGGTTCATGTGCACACACTTTATATTATTTCTCTAACTAGAACTAGTGTTCTGACTACCATTGTGCTCTGTTTATTATTTAGGTGACAGCCAGGTAACACTGTTTCTCTTTCATCTCAAGCATATTTAAAAATCTCATTATTATAAGTATTATTGGTTTTGGCCAATTAAATGTGAGTGTGAGTACCGAGTGTCCTTTCTGGGCAGAAGCTTTTTGTTTTTTTAAACAACTCAATTTTATTGATACATATTAATAAAGCATAAATTCATCCAAATTGTACAATTTTTGTGCACAATCTAGTATATTTGTATATATATTTTGTAAAAACAGTCTTATATATGCAATATCACCCATATTTGTGTTTTACATGAGGTTTTACTATCTTATACAGTCCCATGTTACATTTTTTAGCTTTCCTTCTAGTAATGTACATGACCTGAGACTTTCCCTTTCCACCACTGTAATACCCATATAATAGCTCGGGTAAAAGCTTTTAAGAGCTGGATATGCTGGTCGCCATTCTGTCTCTTCCCCTGCTGCTAGAATCTTGGGAACACTTGTTGGTATGGAGGTGTCATAAGATTGAAGCAGTCTAGAAACAAGAGCTAACAGATGGAGGCCAGCTTCCCTGGAGGGTCACTTAGATCCACAATGGACTCCAGGTGAGTGGAAAAGAAACCTTTTAAACCATTGACATTTTATGGTTGTTTGTACAGCAGCAAAACCTTTCTACCTGGTAAATGCATACCTGATGACCTAGTTCTACTCCTGAGTATATACTTTAGAGAAACTAAATTAGCAAATGTGCACGAAGAAATATTACATTTTAAGAGTAAACTATTAGAAACAACTTAAATGTCCATCCAAAGAAAAGTAAGTGTGAATAAATTGTATACTCATACAATTGAATATTATCTGCAGTTAAAATGATTCATCTAGAGCCACATATATCCACATGGATAAATCTCATAAACAGTGATGAGCAAAACGAAAACTCCAAGAGGTATAGGTATTCATACAGCATGATTACATGAATGTAAAACTTTAATATATAAAAAACAATATTGTTTGCTTATAAATACCATATATAGTTAAAGTAGAAAAACAAGCAGGCAATGATAAAAGCCAACTTCAGGTTGGTGTTTCCTCTGCAGAAAGAGATGGAAATGGGATACAAGGGAGGAGTCATTTGTATTTATAATGTTTCATTTCTTAAACTGGATGAAAAGATTTAATTATTTATTTATTTCTCCCCCCACCTCGTTGTTTTTTGTGCTTGCTGTCTACTCTCTGCGTGTTCTTCTGTGTCTGCTTGTCTTCTCTTTAGGTGGCCCCAGGAACCTATCCTGGGACCTTCCGGAGTGGGAGAGAGGCGCTCAATCTCTTGCGCCACCTCAGCTCCCTGGTCTGCTGTGTCTCTTATTGTCTCTCCTCTGTGTCTCTTTTTGTTGCATCATCTTGCTGAGCCAGCTCTCTGTGTGGGCCAGCATTCCTGTGCTGGCCAGCTCTCCTGCACAGGCCAGCACTCCCGCATGGGCCAGCTCTCTGCTCAGGCCAGCTCGCTGCACGGGCCAGCTTGCCTTACACCAGGAGGCCCTGGGAATCAAACTCTAGACCTCCTATATGGTAGACGGGAGCCCAACTGCTTGAGCCATATCCGTTTCCCACCTCTGTATTTCTTTCTTTTTTTTTTTTTTTTCACATCTTAACTGTAGTAACTGCATCAAAATGTACTATTAGAATGTATTTCTTATTTAGTTACCTGTGCCTTCTGATATATCTGAAAAATAATTAAATTCCTCTCAGGTGTCTGGGAAGAGAGCATGAGGTGGAGGGCTTCTGAGGTGGTAATAATGTTCAGTCTTGCTTTGGTTCCTCATTGCATGGGTGTGTCCAGTTTATAAAGATTCATTGGGCTGTATGCTTATCCTTATGCCTTTTTATCTATACCTTTATATATTATATATTATATGTCTCTCTATATATTATACTTAAATATATATATTTTTAAAAAGCAATTGTCAGAGAAAAAAAAATGCCTACATTATAAGGAGACACTATCTCCATCTTTCACATGAGGAAACTGGAAACTGAGACAGTTAAATATAAATTACTCTAGGCCTCACAGCTAATAAGTAGCAGAGAGAATTCTCTGCAGGTTGAAAGTCTATTCTCGGGAAGTGGTTGTGGCTCAAGTGATTGGGCATCCGTCTACCATATGGAAGGACCCAGGTTCGATCCCTGGGACCTCCTGGTAAAATAAAAAAAAAGCGAGCATGCGAGCTGGGCCTGTGCGTGGAGAGTCCCAGGCCTGCGCAGACATGCAGCGAGCCACAAGCAAGCTGAGCCACGCAGCAAGATGATGACGTAACAAAAGAGAGACGCAGGGGAGAGTCAAGGCGAGACATGCCAGAAACCAGGAACTGAGGTGGCACAAGTGACAGAGTGCCTCTTTCCCACATCAGAGGTCCCTAGGATCAAATCCTGGTGCAACCTAGAAGGCAAGAAACAGACACAGAAGATCACCCAGCAAATGAGCTAGGTGATCTTCTATGAGCTCACCAGTGGGGTGGACTCATAGAACTGTACACCAAAAAAAAAAAAAAGTCAATTAAAAAAAAAAAAAAGAAAAGTCTATTCTCTTTTGACTTTTTTGGGTTTTTCTTGCCCTGGAAGTATGATGTTAATATGTTAAACAAAGAACTTGTTCACTTAAACACATCTTTAATTGGTATAATGGCTATCTGTCTCCCTATGTGTTCTCAGTGAAGACAGAAGGAGGACTAAATCAGTCTGAGATATCCTTCCATATTCCTTTCTGAATCCTCCTTGCATCTTGTCTTGCCTTCCACTATTCAGGGATTGATATCCTGGCACCTATTTTGAGAACTGGAAAAGTCCAGCCTTGGGCTATGAGTATCCCAGTTTCTGCAGTGGAAATTGGTTGGTTGTGCCTGTCCAGCATCTGTTCCCTGTTTTGATAATAGCACCTGCCTGGTGTGCTGTTACGATAGATAGCTGCATAGCTTGCTCCCTTCCTCCAGTCACGTCTCAGCTCAAATGTTGCCTCCTCAGAGAAGCCTTCCCTGACCCCCTTATCTGAAATGGTAACCCATTACCCCATTACTCTCTATTCTCTTCCCTGCCTTATTTTTCTTCAAGCACCTCTCATATTCTGAAATTTTGTTACATATCCATTTGTTTATTATTTTTTTGTCTGCCACTTCCTCCATGAAAGCAGGGACTTTGTTTTATTCACTGCTGCATCCCCAGTGCCTAGCACAGAGCCTAGCACATGGGAGGCACTAGATAAATATTCATGGCGTGAAGGAAAAGAGTGAACGAATGCATAGATGTTTCACATGGTTCTTACTTCAACAAGGTTGCAACTTTCAGACCAATGTGAACATCCAGACCAATGAGAGACTCCCAAGAGAAGTTCTGAGAACCTTGGGATGAGACCTCTGAAGGTGGGGCGCACAACTTCTTCCTTCTGACCTCCTCCACAGCCTTGGCTGTGCCCTCCTTTCTTTCCATATAAAAGACTCCTCCCCAGTGGACCCTTTAAATACCACTGAACCCAGGACTGACCTTTCCTCAGTTCCTTAATTTAATGAGGATCTTTGCCTTTCCAGCCAAGGACAATGTCAGTGAACTCCTCTTTCCTGACCTTTTAGAAAACCCAAGGATGTGGGACGAAAAGTCTCACTATAATTAGCCAGAGGGATTGTGCTCTGCTGCTGCTGCTCTATATAATCTGCCTTAGCCTAACCAGCTCTTTTCTTAATAAAATCAGTATCATGTATCTTGTTCTCTTGTAGGATTTGAAAATTGGTTGTTTTAATTTTTCATTCAGTATTTCCTTGGATACTGAAGTTAAACTTTCTAGTCTTTTTTACTTCCCTTTTATAATATCGTCACCAAGTGGCTTTTAAAAAATCTCCAGTTTTGAAAGCATTTTGGAAGGCTAAGTACTATACAATAATTATGCCAGATTTATTTATCTAATGTTACTTTAAAATTTATAATGGTGTTTAGAGTTGCGATTTATTGAGCATTTATTATGTGCAAGTGCTGTGGCAAGAGTTTTGCATTCATCATCTTAGTCCACTTAATGCTATGACATGGGCTGTAATAACTAGCACTTACCACATGCCAATTAACCTGTTAAACACATCACATCCATTATTATGTACATTATTTTGTGTAATTCTCTCAAGAACCCTATGGCAAAGGTAATGTTATTATCTCTGTTTAACAGATGAGGAATCTGAGGCTTGGAGAGAAGATGTAAGGTATCAATCTGTAGTCCTGTTTTCCTGTTAATTCCAGTGTCCTCACACTGCCTTTGACGAACTTCTTCCTTCAGTGGCTAAGGCTGTGCCTTTTAACATGGGATACCTGTCTAAACAAATGGTAACACATGTGGATCCTTTCCTTACGTTTTCTTATTCTTTCCTAGAAATTGAAGGTTTCTGTTGTTTTAAATTAAATTTTAAAAAAAGTTCTGTGTGTCTGTAGCAGTTAGTATGAAAATTGAAGTATAAAATATATAAAAAGTGCCTTCCTTTGGTGTTGCTCTCTCTTGACTGCTGCTTCCCTCCCGATCGCAGGATCTATTTGGTCCGCCTGCTGCCTGGGTTTGGTAGTGGATGCCCAGGTGGCTAAGACCGTTCCTGACCCCACTGCACCTGCTACTCCAAGTGTGGTAGGAATCCCTTGGGAAGCTCGTTTAAATGCACATTCCTGCCTCCCACCTTCAGTGATTTTAATAGATAGGAATAGGTGGACCCACTAATCCGGTTTTGTTGTTGTTATTGTTTTTTGAGGTACTGGGCTGGGGATTGAACCCGGGACCTCTTATGTGGGAAGCCGGTGCTGGACCACTGAGCCACATCGGCTCCCCTGAGTTGTTTTTTCAGTTTGTTTGCTTGTTGTTGTTGCTTTTTTAGAGGCACGGGGGACTAACCCGGGACCTCCTAGGTGGGAAGCAGGTGCTCAACCACTTGAGCCACATCCGCTCCCCTCTAGGTTTTAATAAACACCGCTTCCCAGAGATTGTACTTAAAGCTAGAGAACCATTCGCTGGTCCAGGCTCGTCTAGTCTAGTAAAGAGTCTGAGAGTAAAGTGTAATGAAAACAGTCATGGCTGCCCTTAATTCCTCCTTTGGAATTCTCACTTTTCTCTGTCCCCTTCCTCGGGTCTTCACACAACTGGCTGCTCACACTGTGCCTGGTGCCAGAGCTCTCCTGCCCTCTTTGGCTTGGCCAGTGATGCTTGCTTGGTTTTTTTTTTTTTTTTTTTTAATTCCCCTAGCCATTGTTCTGCTGCTAAGAATAATCCCACAGCAAGTTCTGATCCTGCTCATTGAGAAAGATCACAGTAGAGCATAGTAATTATGCTTATGGCCATGTAAGTCAGAGGGACCTGAGTTTAAATCTCAACTCAATTGGGTAACATGGCTGTGAGGCTGAGATCAGACTCTGAATCTCTTTGGGACTCTATTTTCTTATCTGTAGAACAGGATGAGGATATATTTGTTGTATCTACTTGAAAAAGTTAATAAGGGGAAGAATGAGCTAATAGAGGTGAAAATGCCTTTTAAGGTAAGGTTGTGACATTATTGTTATGCTGTAAAGGAAAATATTCAAATTAGGTGGAATGATCTCATAGGAATCAAGCTTCTAACACTCTTGTATGTTGTGAGAAACCCCCCAGGGGTCTGTAAGTAGTAGGGAGCATAGAGAAGTTTGCCTACATAGGAAACTTAAAAAAAAAAAAAAAAAAGGTGTTGAAATTATAGCTCTCCAAGGAAAGCTGACCTCCTGCTATGTATGAAAGGAAGATCAAAGTTGTCCTCTTTATATGGAAAAGGAAAAGTTAGCTTGTTATGTTTGTCTTTCTTCATGTGGTGTGCCTTCTTAGGGCTTGCCTCTTTGGGATTGTGAGCCTAGACTAATGAGTTTATGATAAACCCATATCCTCACTTGTGAAATAAAAAGGACAAGGGTAGGGTCCAACCATGTTGTTAGTTTATATACACTCACTTTCAGGGAGCAAGCTGCTCTCAGGGAGGCTGGAGACCGTCACACCCGCCAGCTGAAGGGCTCGAGGCTGTGCTGGCTGCACCTGAGAAGGCCCAGTTCTCACGCTTGAGCAGCGGAGCATCTGGGTGGCTGGAATCGAAGGACTGTGCCTAGCTTGGCTCTGTCAGGACCCAATACCCTCCTCCCAAACTGAACTGCAGAGGGTGCCCTCTGGAGGTTTTATTCACTTTTGGTCTAACATTGAAGTATTTGGTCCCCTGCTTTTAACAGAGTTAACAGCTGCACACAGCTGGAGTCTACTGCAAGTGGTGGGTGCAAACCTGGGCCTTCAATTCCATGCTTTAATTGTGCAAGAGGACTTTGAAGTAGGCCTTCCCAAGCAGGTGGTGTGCATGGGAAATGCCTTGTAGATATCACTCACAATAGCAAAATCCTCCCCTGTATACTGTGGTGGGGGACAGAAAGCCTCAATAAAGGGTGAGCTTTGAGGTATTTTAAAAGAGAGATTAACACTTATTGTAGAAGTGCTAATCATCAGTTGAATTAATCAAGGGTCAAACTACAAGGTGTTAACAAGAAAGATTAGTGACTTTGAGTGTGAATATTCAAAACTAGGGATTGGGAAACCTAGGACCAGAGGTTTTCCTGAGTACACAACAGAAAAAGGACAAGGTGTGGAACTATTCTTTTATCCAGCAATTGCAAGTGATGGAACAGCTCTTGGCCTATAATAAGCATTCAATAAATGTTAGCTACTGTTTTTCTTTTTGTCTATTAAGATCCCCTGTTACCTATATCAACTGAAGACTAGAGAGAAATTTTACTTTTTCTTTGGAGAAAAAAAAAATGTCTGGCTCAATTACTTTTTTTAAACAATTGATGAATAATTTACCTGTAGGGAAATAAACAGCTCTTAAAACGTACAGTTTAAGCTCAACTACTTTTAAAATGAAGGACTGGGGAAATACTTCAATGCTACAACATATGCTAGAGATTATTTTTACCTTCTATTTGGAAAAAGTGATCTGTAATCAGAGAACCAAATAACCAGGAATATAAAAATCGAAAGTGCAATTAGAATTTATAAAGAAATGGTTGCTTAAATCAACAGCAATATCTAAATTACTAAGGCTGGGTGAAATAGTTTTCTAGGAGGTCTGTAGTCCATCAACACAATCAGAGGGCAGAGGGGAGGAGGAGGGCAGCTGGAGGAGGTTGTTTGGAGAATGATGAGCTTTGAGAATGAGGAGTTAATTTTAGGAGAATATGACAAAAAAGCCTAAACAAATACAGAAGAAAAACAAAAACAAAAACAGAGGTAGATAATATATTAAGTGAAGCTAACTTGAAAAAAAAACATTAAAAAAAAATCCATGTTTAGCAATCAATCCTTGAGTGAGTATCTAGAGGTGAAATTCTTTCTAGTACAGAATTGAGGAAGAAGGGGCACTAACATTTATTGAACCTTATTAGGGCCTTTGAAGGGCAGGGAGGGTAAAGGGTAATTTGATTTAGGCCTCTAGACCAAAGAGGACTGTCACAACTTAGACAATTCCAGACCTGAGGCTAAGTAGCTTGAATGGATTATCTCTCTTTTTTTTTTTTTTTTTTAAAGATTCCATTTATTTATTCGTTTATCCCCCCCCTTGCTGCTTGTGCTCGCTGGGTCAGCCAACCACGCCATGCGGGCAGGCTTGCCTTCACCAGGAGGCCCCGGGAACTGAACCCGGGGCCTTCCATATGGTAAACGGGAGCCCCACTGATTGAGCCACAGCCGCCTCCCGGATTATCTCTTTTAATCCTCACTATAGCCCTACGAGGTGGGTAATATTACAGATGGGGAAATTGAAGCTCACTATGAAGTCCTAGAGATAGCTACTCGTGTACATCTTGAAAGTAAACAGCTAAAATAGATCCCAAGTTGTTGAAGTGCACATCTAACTTTAATTAGAAAAAAATTATCATGTGCGTTTAGTAGGGTTATTCAGGTCATCAGTATATTTAAAATTTTTATCACCTCCAGTAGAAATATAATTATAAATTGTATATATAATTTTAAATTTTCTGGTAACCACATTTTAAAAAGTAAAATAAATGCAATAACTCTTAATGTATTTTAATATATTATTTCAACATATAATCCATATAAAAGTTATTAATGAAATATTTAACTATTTTTTCTGTTGGTACTCTCTTTGAATTCTGATGCATGTTTTATACTTACAGCATATCTCAATGTGGACTAGCCACATTTAGGTACTCAGTTGCCACATGTGGCTAGTGGCTACTGTATTGGGCTACAGAGACCTAGACTATGTAAAGGACAGATGCTCTGGAACCACCCACTAGAGGTAATGATCCAGTCAGCCAAAACATGAGAGGTCCACCAGAATGTGAATGAATGAATGTATCCTCATATTTGATTTTATTTTGTTGTCCCCACACCAATAACAGATAAAGCAAAAAGTCACCTTTGAACCCTTTGCCTCTTCCTAGAAGTGGCCAGGGTTGGAAATGGGGTGCTTCCAGATCTTCTTTTATGCTTTTACATATATGCATACACCCAGAACTACATCTTTATTGTGTGTTTTTTAAAAAAACTGGTGAAGCTTTATATATATTTTCTAATTTGCTTTTCTCATCTGACAATATTGATTTGAGAACTCTTCTTTTTGGTAAATTTATCAACCTCATTCTTCTAAACTGCTGCATTAGTAGTCCATGGTTGACTTCCCTTTTGATGGACATTTAGGCTATTTCCAATTTATTGCTGTTATTATTAGAACAACAATGCATGCATTTGACTTTTTTTTTTTTCCCCTTCTTTTTCTGGGTACCAAATTACTTTATTTGAAGGAACAGTACAAATGAAAGAACTTGGTGGATGTTGATGCAATTTATAGACAAGGTAAAGGTAAACCCAACATGCATACTCTGCGGTGGTGACCATGGAAGTCACCCCCATGACTATGGGGAAGCCAGCCTAAAGCTCAGCTCTCCTCATCAATATTTCCCAGGGTGCGCTTGTCAAAGAGATAACTCTGCCAAGCCACTTTCCAGGGGCTTTTACACAAGTTGGTTAAGTAGTCACTCAATTCTTTGATGAGTTTCATCTGCTTATTCAGGTAATGAGTCTTGATGAAATCATACAAATGGGGGTCCTTTTTGTCTGTGGACAGATTTTGCAGGTCCAGAAGTGACTGATTCACCTCCTTTTTCCAAGTGTAAGACACCCCATTGCATTCAGCTTGCTCTCCCAGTGTTCAGGCTCTCCTCTCTTGATAATCCTGAAGGAAGATTCCGCCACCCTGTTTGTTGGTGCTGCAGCTTCATAAGTTTCTCAGCATGGCCCATCTCCTCATTAGATTAGTGAAGAAGATATTTGGCAAAGTTCTTCAAAGCCACATCATCATCGTCAAAGTAGTGAGACGTTAACAGGTAGACATTAAGAGAGGAAGAGCTCCAGGTTGATCTGGCAGTTGATGGCAGCCTCCGAGTCCTGGTGGTAGTTCTTGCCCCCCTTGGAGGGGGACGTGGTCTTCATGGTGGGCGGCTGAGGGGCGGCAGGGCCTTGGGGTGGTGCGAGGGTGCTGTGAAGAGGTGGTGGAGGTAGAGCGCCAGGTTCGTTTGAGATCAGTGGAAGCTGGAAACTGGGGCGACTCTCTGAAAATGTCTGGCTGCAATTGGCTCTTTTTGATTGTGAAAAAATAGCATCGTTTTCAGAGATAAGAATGACAAGTCTGTCAGAGATTGGGAAATTAAAATGTTCAAATTGTGTGATGGAGAGCCGCTGCTGATGCCTTTCCAACTTCCCCTGAGCCTGCTCTTTGAGCGATGTCATATCCCTCAGCCATTGCAAGTATTTCTTTGCTAAAGGATGCCTCTGCTTCTCAGAGGTTTGAAACTGGGGCGTGGAATGAATAGAAAGAAAATGTTTTTCTTAAAGCCCAAGAGATATATCACTTTCAGTAAGAACTGTGGTGTGACCCCAGTTTCAAAAATTAACTGGGATTCTTCACAGGGCTACCTGCTATCCTCCAGGTGCTCAAAGCCCTTACTTCGCTTCCTGCCTGCTTTCCATTAGATCCTGACCCAGGCCTGCCTTCTCCTTTCTTTTCTACTAGTGCCCCATTCTCCAAAATTGCCCATCACTTTCTTTTTTTCTTCCCCCTCCAGATGGTTCCCTTGTCCATCTACTTGTTGTGTCTGCTCATTGACTTTGCTCATCTTCCTTAGGAGGCACTGGGGAACCAAACCCGGGACCTTCTGTGTAGGAGACAGGTGCCCAACTACTTGAGCCACATACACTCCCTTATTGCCCATCACTTTAACTCTTACCAAGGACAAGAAATCTGATTAAATTAATTCATACACAATAATGAGAATAATCAATAATCCTATATCATAAGAAAGATCTGTACTTTTTTTTTTTAAGACTTATTTTATTTATTTATTCCTCTCTCCCCCTGCTCATTGTTTTGCGCTTGCTGTCTGCTCTATGTCCATTCACTGTGTGTTCTTCTGTGTCTGCTTGTCTTCTCTTTAGGTAGCAACAGGAACCGATCCTGGGACCTTCTGGAGTGGAGAGAGGCACTCAATCTCTTGCACCACCTCAGCTCCCTGATCTGCTGTGTCTCTTATTGTCTCTCCTCTGTGTCTCTTTTAGTTGCGTCATCTTGCTGTGCCAGCTCTCCACATGGGCCAGCACTCTGCGTGGGCTAGTACTGTGCATGGGCCAGCTCTCCGCTCAGGCCAGCTTGCTGTACAGGCCAGCTTGCTGTACAGGCCAGCTTGCCTTTCACCAGGAGGCCCCAGGAATTGAATCCTGGACCTCCTAAATGGTAGACGGTAGCCCAATCGCTTGAGCCACATCCGTTTCCCAAAAGATCTGTACTTTAAATCGATGATTCTCTGTTCTCTCATCCATTTAGTAATTCATTCAACAAATATCTAATGAATAACTACCATTTACCAGGCACTGTGCTAGGTCTTGGGGATTCACAGATGAATAAGAACTGGAGATGTCATGAGATCTATTCTAGATGGTATTACAAAAGGGAAATACGGGCTTTCAGGTATTGGCATTATCTTTGGGGTAGTATGGGAGGGATGTGTTGTAAAAGGAAGCTATTTTAGGGTTCTACCCAATACAATATTTAGAACCAGCCCTGGGTAAAAACTTAGAAAAAAGGTAAAAGTCCACTTAAAGGGGGTCTGAAATGGACCATACATACCTCTACCCCACACTCTGCCCCTGGGTTTTTTCCTCTCCCCCTGCTCCTTGTCCTCCCATCCTGCTCTGGCTGTGGAGGAATTCCTTTGCCTCAACTCACCCCACAGCAGAGCTGCCTCTCACTTCAGGCAAGGGACCAGTCTGGCACATCAGAGGCAGATGTGATTGGCTTCTTCTTCTTCACTGCAGCATTTAATAAAATCATTCATAGAACATGTTTAATAAAAATTATGCAATGTAGAATTATACTAACCTAAAGTATGTTTGAAATTGATTTCTGCTTCCCCCCTCTCCCACGTTGGCCAGACCTGCCTGGCATCTATCCAAAAAGGATTTTTAATTAGTGAGTCATTAGGCTGTGTAAAAAGAGCTAACCTTGTGTAAAGATACCGCCTTCCACAAAACAAAAAGCCTTCAATGACCACAACTTATTTGAAGTGAAGATTAAACATTTTAACCAGAAAGTGCCCTAATTCAGCAAATTTTATTTATGTTCAGATGAAGTGCTATTGGCAATGAAGAGCAATTTGAGAAGTCATAACCCAAGACAATTATTATGTAGGACTTTTACAGTTCCCTATAAATTTCTCCTGGTGACCCCAGAGCCAATTCTCGACCACATGGTCAAATATTTGTATTAGATGTTCCTGTGTTTAACACACTAATTAAAAAGATGGAATTCTTTGATTCTATCTCAAATCATTTTACTTCTAATCTCTTTCTGAAAAAGCCGGCTGGATAAATGGAACTAAGAGTATGTTTTCTGAAAAGAAGCTTTACCTTATTGCAATAAATCTAGGGACTGGGGACATAAATGTACCTGGAGTGCTCTTAATGAGTCCACGGTGGGGGTCAGCCTTAGAGTCCCATTTCAGAGACCTTTACCTTGAAGGTTATAAATCCTTTGAGAAATGACTATAATGGGGAAAAGCTTTACCAAGGGAAACACTGAGTTCAAACATAGCTAAATGCACTGGCCAGAAGGGCAGATTTGAGGACAGGTGAGGAAGCCATGGCACTTTGAGACATTATCTCAAAAAACTTGTCTTTCATGATGCCACATGACTGTCCTTTAACTCTACTCAGAGGAAACCAAAATGCCATTTGGAAATCTTTCCATTCGGCCTACAATGATATATTTCTCCTTCCTTGCTGTCTACTTACAATTAGGGCTAGGAGGGACCCTAGAGATCTTTCATCCAAAAGTATAGTCTGAGGACCACATGCATGAGATTTACCTGGGGGAATTATAAAAAATGAAGTCTCCCATGCCCAACCTCATTTCTACTAAATAGAGTCCATGCTGGTGGTGGTGGTGGTTGGAGGGACTTGGAATCTGCCTTTTTTTTTTTTTTTTTTAGGAGGTACCAAGGATTGAACCTCAGACTTCATATGTGGGAAGCAGGCACTCAACCACTGAGTTACAACCGTTCCCCTTTCCTTTTTTTTTTTTTTTTCCTATTTCTTTTTATTTTTTTATTTTTGGAGTCTGCGTTTTTTTTTGTTTGTTTGTTTTGTTTTTAAGATTTTATTTATTCATTCATTTATCCCCCCTTGCTGCTTGTGCTCGCTGGGTCAGCTAACCACGCCGTGCGGGCGGGCTTGCCTTCACCAGGAGGCCCCGGGAACCGAACCCGGGGCCTCCCATATGGTAAACGGGAGCCCTACTGATTGAGCCACAGCCGCTTCCCCGGAGTCTGTGTTTTTTAACCAGCTACTTAGTGTGATGCTTATGCAGACCATAGTTTGAGTACCACCAATCCAATTCAACTCCTTTATTACACAGGGGTAAACTGAAGTCCTATAAATGTATATTCTCTTCACAGGGCCCAAAGGCCTTTTCTTCTGTGACACTCCTTGGTGACTAATACAGTGTTAGAAACACTGGGAGACCTGTACATTTCTCTAAATTCCTCTGTAAATTTCTTTGGGACTAATAGGTCTATTCCAAAGGAGAAAGTGAGAGACTGTGGAGAAAGACTGCTTTTCTAGAGGGGCAACATGTTTAGGAGCCAACATCTTCAGGGAACTAAATAGGAGGGAGAAACCAAGTCAGGGAGCAAATGGCCTACCTTGTATAAAGAGACCACCCTGGGTCTTCACAACTGGCTCATGACTTTAGTTTTCACAGATTCCTGATACATTAGACCAGAGTGACGTCACTGTATTGTGACTAAATCATGATCCCCTCATGGTGGAAACATTTATATATATATATATATATATTTTTTTTTTTTTTTTTTTTTTACCGGGAGGTCCCGGGGATCGAACCCAGGTCCCTCCATATGGGAGACGGACGCCCAACCAGTTGAGCCATATCCGCCCCTCGGAAACATTTATATTAATGACAATATTTGTTCATGCCGTGTTACTGGAGTCTCCTTTTCTCTCCCAAGACCAGGGTATTTAGAGTTTCAAAATTGGCTCTTACTTGAAGTAAATACACATTCCTCGGGAGGGGAAGGGAGAAAGGTGCTGATATTGCATTGTCCAGGGACGGACATGTAAGTTGATCCTCAATATCCATTCTCACCTTCCATCATAACAGAATTTTCAGCTAAGTACATGGACACCTAAACATTACTTAGTTCTGGCCAATGGGATGTGAGTGAAAATACTGTTTGGCCTTTAGGGAATCTTCCTTAAGAGGTAATTGGTATATGCCTTTATTTTCTTCCTCCTGGAGGGAGATGACTGGAGCCATAGAATGGTGGAGTCCTAGGAATGGTGAGTAGAAAGCTGGAAGGAGCCCGAGACCTTGAAGACTTCATGGAGCAGAACTACCATCTCAGTCTGAGTTTACCTCTGGACTATTATATGAGAAAGGAATACAATTCCAGCTTGTTCAAGCCTCTGTGATTCAGAGTCTCTACTATTTGCAGCTAACTAATTGATATCTCCTTTTATATATGAGAAAGGGGGAACCAGCTGACTCCCTGTAGGCCTTTCACTGGGATGCCAGTTATCCTATGATATTACCACCTATAAGAGCTTTCACAGTGTGGAACAACAAGGAGACAGTGGTGTTTTCCTAGAGAGTCCCTGGATACACCTGACCTCCCCCAGGAGCCCACAGGACAGGCAGATTTGCCTGGGGCCCTGGGCAAGGTATTATGTTGCCATTTCCATGGAGGAGAGACTCTGCTCTGCACTCATTCTCTTGACTCTGTCCTCATAGACCCTGGCACCTGGAGGGAGTGGCTCCAACCCAGAGGACTGTGTTAGGAACTGACACCACTTGTCAATTTTTCCCTGTGGGTATGTGTTTAATTATTATTAGAGATTTATTTATTATTATTTTTTTTAACTTTATTTTGTACATTTAATAACTGTAAATATAAACATACCCACTGTATTAGTCAGGGTTCTCTAGGGATAGAGATTTATTTTTAATATTTTAGTTTTAAAGTATTTGTATTTTTATGTGTTACAGCGTGTCTTTTTCATTCTGATTAAAATTTCACTAATTTTACCCATTTTAGCATTGGTATAATTTTATTTTTCTATGCCTGAGTTTTTGGTCTTTAATCTGGTTTCTTTCTAGCTACTTTAATTTACTTACACTCTTACTGTTTTTTTATTTTTATACTCTTACCTTATCATTTTATTATTTCATTTTTTTTATTCCTTTAATCTTTGGTTAGATTTAAAAAATCGATCTTCTTTCTTTTATATTTATTTTAATGTTACTAACATTTTCTTATCATCGGTTTTAAAAGTCTTATTGCTATTTTAGCTTGATAATATTTAATCTTTTTGATTCTTGTGGTTTTTGTTTGTACCATTTTTTTTTAAGTTTAAAGTTCATAATGTTTTGTTTATTTATAAAAGTTCATAATTTTTTAATTTAACTTTTTCAATGTTAACTTGCTTTACTCTTTAATAATAACTGTGTTTCAGTTTTCTCCTTGATTTGTATTTCCATTTCTAGTAATTATGCTTATTTTTTATTTCCTATCCATAACTTATGCATTGATTTTTATTCACTGTTCTTTATCTGTTTGTTTTAATGGTAAGTAGGAAGTATGGCCATAGATGTGAGGCCATGGAATCCTGGGCCTCCCTCCCTAGCTTGTTTCTCCAATTAGTCCATGGTCTCTAATCCTGGCTGGGGATTGGGGAAAGGGAAGGATTCTGTAGTTTCTGCAGTGGGCCAAAAGATATTGGAACTATAGGAGAAACATGGTGCATTTTCTTGAAGAGTCTATTTTACTCAAAGCTTAGAGAAAAAAAAATCTAGATCCTTGAATTCTTGAAGAGGAGAGAAAGTATCAATATAGTAAACTTGAAATGCAGTGTCACCTTTAAAAAATTCATCCCAAGTTTTAAAAGTTGAAAGATTCATTGTAGCAACATCTCAACCAAAAATCAATGAAACAAGATTCCTCTAGATGACATTTGTGTCAAATATGTAAACCTAAATGCTTCTGCTTTCTCTTTTCACTCCTCTTTAGTTCAGCCTGCCTTTGACATGCCTCTCAGTTTCCTCCTGATCTGCTAATATTCTATACTTCCATTACAATTATCCCAGGAGCTCCAGTTTCTCCTGTGGGTCCAACTCAGAGACAAAAGTGTTCTGATTTCTCCTCCCAAATCTGTTCAGAACGTTGAACTTCCATTTTTTGTCATACTCATGGTAGTGAGGGACTGTGTTTTACCCATGTATGTCTCAGTGCCTACCACAGTTCCTGGTGCACTGTTAAGTGTTCAACAAATGTTGAACAAACAAATGAATGAATGGATGGATGACGAAATGCATAGTGTTTAAGGTTACCATTAACTTCCTGACTGTCAAATGTAATAACCACTCTTGATTCTCACTATTACAATTCTCATTATTATTAAACCTTTCTACCATATAATCTTCTCAACTTTCTCCTTTTCCCTTTATCCCTTTCTTGAATATCTTCTCCCATTGACTTTAAAAATAATATGCTATATTGGTATAACCACAACCCCTCCAAATAATTATTTATGAATTTTTTACTGCTTCTTTTTCCTTCTTTTGGCTTTAACTGTAGATATCCCAGGGCTCAAGCACTGGACTAATTTCTTTATTTTCTGCCTGGTTCTACCCGAATAGTTGTCACAGTTTTAACCTTCACCACTATGCAGATAACCTCCAAATCTATCTTTCTAGCCCTGACCTCTTACCTGAGCTCCTGCCGTTTATCTCTGTCTGCCTACTACTGGAGATTTCTGCCTGGATTTCCCACAATCACATATTCCCAAACCAACCTCTTCAGATTCCTCTTCGTTGGGGAAATTGTGTGTGTGTGTGTGTATTTTACTTGGCATTGCTACTACTGAAAACAGTAATGATAATAATTAAAGTTACTATATTTTGATTACCTACTATATGCCAGACATTTTATATTTTTCAGCCCATTTAATCCTTGCACAACCCTACAAGAAAAGAGTCATTTGCATTTTTACAGATGAGGGGTCTGAGGACCAGAAAAGTTAAACTATGTGTCCAAAACTATAAATCCCATATAACGAGTATTTGGGATTTAAATTCAAGATGGTCTAGCTCCAAAGCTCGGGTTCTTTCCAATATATCATACAGCTATCATATTTCTTTCTTTCTATTATAGCTAAATTCCTTGAAAGATGCAGAACACCAATGATTTCTGAGAGTTCTTGGAATCTGGCATGGTCTATATCCCTCTACTGACCATGTTTATTGAAGAGCGGGTGATGATTAAGCATAGAAGCTTTGGACTCAAGCAGATGTGAACTTAAATCCCAGTGCCATCATTTAAATGAGGGGGCAAAGTAGATAAACTTTCCAAGTCTCAGTTTACTCATCTGTAAAATGAGGACACTAACACCTACCTCCTAGGAGTATTGGGAAAAGTAAATAAAATAATGTATGTCAAAAATCAACCCAAATGTCCATCAACTGATGAATGAATAAATAAATGTGGTATATCCACAAAATAGAGTACTATTTGGGCTATAAAAAGTATGAAATTCTGATACATGTTAAATATGGATGAACCTTGAAAACATGCTAAAGGAAAGATGTCAGTTGCAAGAGATCACATGTTGTATGATTAGTATGTATAAAATGTCATATGTAGAAATAGAAAGTAGATTAGTGGTTGCCTAGGGCTGAGGGGGTAGTGAGGGAATGGGAGTGATTGCTAACGGATATCGGGTTCTTTTTTGGGGTGATGAAAAAATTGATCATGGGGTTAATTGCACAACTCTATAAATACTAACCATTGAATTGTACACTTTAAATGGGTGAAACATATGGTGTAAGAACTATATTTCAATAAAGATGTCTATTAAAAGAATGTATATAAAATACTTAGTACATAATTGCTCAATAAATTCTCACTGCTCTGACTTTTCCCCTCCTCACTTGGTTTGTCTCCATCAACTGTGGACATTTGCTCCCACTTGCAATGTTTTGGGTTTTCATTAGCTTAAATACAGGTCTTTTTCTTTTTTTCTTGTAAAACACATGGTGGACTTACTTGGTCTTCTTTTGAGGTACTTGAGGATTTGGGGGCAGTCTGCCTGACTTCTGGTTTTGCCTGGGCTGTCTTTAATGTGCCCTTCTTCATTGAGCCTGTCAAAATAACTTTCCTAATCTACCTTTCAGATCTTTCCCTCTCCTTAATCAGCTCCTTACTCCTAGGTGGGTAACAACCCTAAGCAGAGCATTGGCTAAAGGCTCAGCCCCCCACCCCCCAAAGAGCTCTTTGGCTGTGGTTGGGGAAATATTACATAGATATGAAAAACACAACTAAGAGAAGGATGCCTGTCTGTTAAGTGTCAAGTGAGCAATTCTCACTTAGGTGCCACTGGACTTCAAAGAAGTGGGAGATCATTGGTCAGGGAAGTCTTCAAAAAGCAGTTGGTTCTTGATAGATGGTGGGTTTCATATTGGAAGAAAGGATGGGAATTGTGAGCATAGGCATAGATATGAGCCTTCCTTCTTCCTTTCCCGCTTCCTTTCCTATATATTTATTGAGCATATATTATAGATGCTGGAGATATATATATTTTTTTTAAAAAGTAAGATTGAGTCCTTCCCTCTAGGAACTTAGAGTTATGGGACAGCTGGACACACACAAAGAAATTACAGGGAGTAGATGTGGCTCAAGTGAGAGGTCTTGGGTTTGGTTCCCGGTACTTCCTGAAAAAAACAAAAACAAAAAGCAAAACAAACAAAAAAACCAACTCAGGGATGCCGATGTGGCTCAGTGGTTGAGAACCAGCTTCCCACTTATGAGGTTCTGGGTTCAGTCCCTGGTATCTCAAAAGGAAAAAAAGAGAAAAAAGAAAAAGAAATTATAAGGAATTAATGAATGGAGTGAGCTACTTGTATGAGGGTGATTATAGAGACACCACAGAAGAGCTGACATTTGGACTTTTAGGGTGAAGAGCAGTTTCAAGTTTGGTAAGGAAGCAGGGTACAGTAGGTAAAAAGGTAGACGGGCATGAAGGTACATGCTGTGGATGGGGTGGCAGGTGATTGGGGGACGATTAGAACTGAGTTGGGAGCTGAGGATGTTAAAATGTGTTGGAGCCTCATTGTAAAGATTATTGTGTCATGTTAAGCAAATTAGGTTTTATATTGAGGCAATCAAAAGTGGTAGGAGGACATCCTTTCTACTTATCTCAGACAAAACTGTCTAATCCCATTTCTGACTTTCTCTTGAACATCAGTCCATTTGAAACACTTCCTGCAACGAGGCTTCTCCTTGCTTTGATTAAACTCTGAACACTGTCAAAGGCATCTTCTCTTGAGATCTTCCCCTATAAGTCCCTAGGGAAGGCACACTTCTCTTACCCTCTCCCATCTCTCACACTTCTTACTCCAGTACCTCCGGAGTGAGGGGGAAGGAAATATGAAGAGTGACTCTCTAGCAAAATTCACCAAATTCAGAATCAAAATAACACTGAGTTTACGGTTTTTACCTGTGATCAAATAAACACATCTCTTGCAGGCCTAATCAATTTCATTTTGATTAAAGCATTTTAAATTTTTGGCTTAAACCACCCAACAAATAAGTCCTTATACTGTTCCCAAACCAAATTAGTCCACAATCCATAGAACTTTTCTTTCTATGTACTAAATGTTTTAAGACATCTTAAAAAAAACACCCCAAAACCATAAATCTCTTAGTAGGAGAAATGCATGTAACACATTCAAATGTCCTTAAGAAGTATTTTTACATAGAACACTGTACGGATAATCATTCTACCATATATTGTATAACATACTGTATGATTTTTAAAAATTATATGTATCCAGTACATTTAATTGAAAAAAAAAATGAAAGAAATTGCAGTTTCCAAAAAATATGAAAGGGCAAGTTTGAATTTATAATCATTTATTATATTCTTCTATACTGTATTAATATCTTTAACTGACCAGTCAATCATAAAAAAGTTAAATCCTCAGAAATCTTATCAGTCCCACAAAAATAATGGGATTTCTGTTTACAAGGTGTTGATTGTGTTCAGAGACTTTGATAATGACTGCAGACAGTCAATAAACACTGAGACATTTACTGTGGCCAGTAGAAGCCTAACTAAACTATCTAATCTTTCAAAAGACAGTCAACACAATGAACTCTAAACCTAATCCCCTCAAATACTAGGGAGACAGTTCAGTGATTTAAATACTACTCAATCCAAAATCTCACACTAAAAGGAACCATTAAGGCTTTTTCTTAAACTCACAGAAGCAGGGCATTCTATTCTCTGCTGGCAAATCTTTACCTTATAATCATAGTTCCACAATTTATAGGACTTGGGATTTGTGAACAGTGAGAAGTATTGTAGTATTGTAGGATTTCACTAAGAAGTGAAAGAGGAACAGTATTTGACACTTACTTTAAACTTTAAAAATGACCTTTTTAAAAAAATTTCAAGAATGCAAAACATATTACTTGCTGGTTTTATTTGTTATAATTAAGTAGGCTCACATTCATCCAGAACTGAATAATAGACGTTATATTTATTGCTGGGAAATTTTTAAAAGGGAACTGAAAAAAAGAGGGGGAGCTATTAATTGACAATCTCCACTCTTCCAGACCCGTGTTACTCAATGAAGATAAAAGTTTAAAAAATTCTAAAATCTTGATATGAGGCTTTTCTATAAGGGAAGTTGAAAATGCCTGGCTATGAAGTCATAAATTTAGATTCTAAAAGAAACTTTGAGTTTTCAGTAGCAGAGAGAGGGGAAGTGGGGGAATTTCAGTAGGACTTGTGAAAATGTCTTTTTGATTCTCAAATGTTTTTGTGATGTTATTCAATTATACGAAGATGCTTGGGAGTGTATTTGTTAGCTACTGACTGGAAAAATTGGGAGCTGGCACCCCATTCATAAGGAATGGCTTTCTGAGATATTTGGGCTTCTTTTTCCTCTCTTGTCCATGCCCAAGGTGTTGGGGTCTTCATTGTTCATGTTTAAAGAGCCTGGCCAGAGAGGTTTTGATTTATTGCTTCATTATATACCCAAAAGACTGGGAACCAGGAAAGAGCAGCTAGCTGCTTGTGGAGTGGCTTTAATGAACTGCTATGGAAAAAGATGTAGCCTTGCTTTGAAAACTGATGAACACAATAGACTGCCTGAGATCTGATGTTCAATTCTCTTCAGGCTATAGAAATTAAAGATTCTTTACTTGGCCTAGTATTCTGCCATGTCAGAGAGCCCACTGGAATCTCTACTTTGCCATTTGGAGGAAATGGCAGGAAGTGTATGAAAATCTGGAATTCAGGAAGAGAATTTAATCGTGTCACATTATAAGGGCACTTTCTCTATATCAAGTCAGTGGTTGAGAGGCCCTAGAAGAAGGCCGATTTGTTTATGTTTGGTGGGTTGGAGCAGCTCACAATGGCAAACCCCTAAGCTGTAGGCATCTTTGGACATTATTAGTCTTAGATTTGAGAATTTTAGGCTTTTCTTTTCTTTTTTTTTTTTTACCGGGAGGTACTGGGGATCGAACCCTGGTCTCTCCATATGGTAGACGGACGCTGAACCTCTTGAGTCACGTCCGTTTCCCTTGGCTTTTCTTTTTTAGCAGGCAAGAAAACAGTCTGTGAACGCCAATAATCCTTCAACCACATTGGACCTAAAATCCATTGATCCTACCATTTTTCACTGTCTGTCCTTTCTTTCATGTCCTCATTTCCGTCATTATCTGTTTAAATCCAGGGTCAAATGTTTTAATCACACCCTTGAATATACCCTTGACTCCCTTGTCCCTCTCTCACTTTGTTGAACTAACTTGGCTAAACTACAACCTGTGTTAAATACAACTTTCCCCCTACTCCTTTTGCGCAGTTGAACATAACTAGAGAAAAACTCACAACCAAGCTTACTGATCTTACTTTAAATTCCTGATCATTTCTCTCTAGTGGACCTTTAGAGCCACCCAGGAATCATACTGTATTTCCCTAGTATTTCTCTTGTCCATTCATTCTTGAGAAGGGTGACATCTCTTCTCAAAACCTCAGCTACTCCTTCCCCATCCTCACAGACATGATGACCTTGCTTCCCATTTACTGAGAAAATGGAAGCCATCAGAAGAAAACTCCCACAAACTCCCCTACCACATCTACCTACCTACCAGCATTTGGACCAATAGACTCTACCTTCTTTCCTGTTCATCTGGATGAACTCTCCATACTCTTTACAAAGGCCAATACCTCCACATATGCACTAGACCTCCCCTCCCCCAAACCCCATTGCCTATTTTTTTTTTTTTTTTAAGTATGTACAGGCATTGAACCCAGGACCTTGTACATGGGAAGCAGGTGCTCAACCACTGAGCTACATCTGCTCCCTACTTTGGTCTTTTGTCTGGGCTCTACTGCCTCTGCCTCTTCACCTTCTGTGACTAATGGTGGTTCCTCTCCTATATCCATTCTCCCATTCTTCCTTAGTTATAGAATCCTAACTACATTCCAAGTGGCAATGTGATCAGATAATCTTTCCCAGCCTCATTTGCAGAGAGGTGTGCCCATGTGACTGAGTCCTGAGACTTAGTCCATGTGACTGGCCAATGAGATAGAAGCGGAAGTTGCTGGGTGGAACTTCCAGGAAAACTCCTGAATAAAGGGGTCATCTAGCTGGTCTGCATCCCTTTTACCCTTCTTCTAGCTCCTTCTTGCTGCCTGAATTGGGGAGATCCAGCAGCATTTTTGCATCCTGATGTGACCTTGAAGATGGAAACCACTTGCTGAAGATAGAAAGCAGAAAGACAGAAGCAATTTGGGTGTCTTGTGGAGCTGCTACACCTGCCCTGGGCTGCTCATGTTTGAACTCTTTTACATGAGAGAACAAAAGCCACTGTAATCTCTTTTCTGTGACTTGAAGCTTAACACAATTTCTACCTATTCACCTTGGAGGAATTCACATATTTTTTCTGTATCTTTGATAGGACCTAACATAGTACTGAGCATAAAATTGTCCCTCAGTAAATGATAGTGGTTTGTTATTTATGAGAAGGCAAATTTCCTCAAAGTTTTGTCTGATACATTCATTCCTATCAATATTGGTAACAAAGTCACTAAAATTTTGGATTCAAATTTGTATACCTGCCACCTCTAAGGGCACTTCTTTTGTGTTGAACTATATATGATTTATCAAAATGAGTGGGTAATATCATAAACTTATGCCAAAAGTACATGATTTAAATTGATGCTATAATTTTTATTAAATATAAGGTATGGCTTATGAAGTAATGAGACTGAGTCCACAGGTTTTCCTTAAAGATAAGCCTCATTACTTTAAGATTCCAAATAAAGATTAATGTACTCTTCCTACTCTCCATTTCTTCCAATGAAATATCATTACAAAACAAATCTCTGTATAACACAATCTTTTGATCTTTAAAGAGATTTTAACATTACAAAATCTGCTACAAGAAAAGGAGAATAGAATAGTTCATTGTGTCAGAATTTGACTGATGATGTTGATGACTTAAATGACTTAAGAGAAAACAATTTATAGTCTTGATTCTTCCTGTAATTGAGATAATTTCCTAAACCTTCAAATCAGAAATCCACCTCAAAGGTTATCAGTTGCAGGTCTAGTTGAACAGAGAGAAACGTTGAATCTTACAAGTGTAGAATGCTGGTTGGGAGGTAGATTGCTCTGCCTTGGGTCTCTCTTGAGGTTCAGACCGGGGGAATCTGGGCTTCATTCATTTCTGAGATGAATTCTAACTGGTGAAAAGAGCATGCTTCATGAGTGCTGTTTCCTACCTTGCTAGTAGCTGGGCAAGTCATTTAATCTTTTGAAGTCTGAATGTCTTTATCTGTAGAGTGGAAATAAAACCAGAAATGCATATTTCATAAAGCTGTTGAGATGATAAAGTAAGGGGATGTATGTGAAAGGGTCTACTTTGTAGTAGGCACTCAAAAAGTAATTGCTCATTCGCCTTGATAGTATGCTACATTTTATAAATGCCTTAGAATTTTTCAAGTGCTTTCACATGCTGTACAAGTTATTGTCAAAATACCAAGCACCGATCAACACTTCCTCTAAGAGCTTTTGGATGGTTGTATTTTAATTGTTTTAGGATGTGACCAACTTTTGGGAGTTAAGTCAGTTGGCTTCATTATTCCCCTGCAACATTTCCTTTGCACTCGTCGATTTCCATGGCTACATGATGATTACTTCCTGAGAAACAAAGGAACACATGTGTTTAGAAGTAAAAAGGAAGCATACAGATCACCTATTGAACCACAGCCCTGTAAAACCTGGTATAAATGGAAACTTTTCTTTTTATCAGCGGGTGTTTGAAATGAAGGAATTCACATTAGTCATTCACTCAGTTCTTAGTCTACAATAGGTGTCCTTGTAATGGGCCAGATTGTGTCAGATCTTATAAACCAAATTTACTCCAAAATGTTTTGTGGGATAGTCTGTTTACAACCTAAAAATTTCTGAGCAGTAGCCAGTCCAGAAAAGTGATAGTAGGTAATGGGACATTTGAAGACAAGGAATGAGTAGAGTGAAGAAAAAACTCATCCCTCTACAACACACTGGTTCCTTTTTACTACATTAGTTAATTGATTATCCCAGCAAACATTTGTTGAGGAATTCTATGTGTGAGGCCCTGTACTAAGTGGTCTGAGAACTACAAAGATGAATAAGACCCAGAGATGATCTTTAAAGAATTCATAATTTATTATAGGAAATAAGATATATACATAGAGTACAAAGCAGCACCAATTATATACTTAAATGAAGTACAGTCAAGGACCTAGCACAGCTTTGAAGAGGGGGCTGTGTGTCCTGAGTCTTGAAGAATACATAGAAATTTGTTCACCAGATAGATGGAAGGGCATTCCAGACAAAAGGAACAGAGTCTACAGAGGCCCAGAGGTGACCTAACTAATGGACCAGAATGAGGTTTAGAACTAATGGACCAGAATGAGGCAGAGATTGATTTAGAGAGCATGGCAGGCTGGGGATATCTACTTTGGAGATATCCTCATTATTAGTATGTAAGTGTTTGGTGCACGGGGACTGGCTTAAAGTGGGGGATGAGGAAAGCTGATGAGCTCAGCTTTGAACATATTGAATGTCAGGTACCAGTGGGACAGGATATTCTGGTGGAGATGTATGTAAGTTGTTAGAAATGGAGTTTGGAGCTTAGGAGAGAAGTTCAGTTAACGATCCAGATCTGGGATTCAACAACACACAAGTGGGAGATGAACTGACAGGAGTCTACAATAAGAATAAAAGAGAATTGAGGACAGAATCCTGGGAAACAACTACATTTCAGGGACAAACTGACAAAGAGAAGCTCAAGGAGATCAAGAAGAAGCCAGGGAGATATGGAAAAAAAAGAACAAAAAACTCCCCTTTCTCCATAGTATAGTCCTTCTTTGGTGATTGCTTGGAAATTTCAAAGCCGCACAGGAAATATCAAAGGTGCATTTGGTTAGATCTTTTTTCTTTTGAGGTGAAACTTTCATTGTCTCTGCTCTTTTTCTAATGTTGATTCTTCTCTTCACCCCCAAGAGTAAACTCTAAGAGCCCGGGGCAGAACATTTGGGTTGTTACCCTTGGGGTTGAACATAGAATGGAAAGTTCTAGGAGTCAGGTAAAAAGGGATGGTCCTGGGTTGTGAAGTTCCAAAAAGCCAAGGAAGTAGTATTGCATAGTGATTATGAGCTGTAGTGTTAGATGGATCTGTGTTCAAATCCTGATTCTGAGGTCCAGAGGTAGATTCTCCCACCAGGTATACGTACCATACTGGGTATGGACTGCAGATGCTTCATTCCTAGATCTCATCCACTCTTAGTATGGCTGGAATAAGGGAGAAATTTCTCCACTGCCTGTGGCTTCTCAAGGCCTGTGGCTTCTCAAGGGCTTGGTACATAGTAGGTTCTTAAATACATATATTTTTTGTTTGGTTTTGTTTGTTTAAAAGATTAATGAGGAAATTAACAAAACAAAAAGAACATTACAAAGGAAATAACTTTAAAAAAATGTATAAACATGGTCTCAGCATTTTTATGGGTCACTGACATTTTCGAAACTATTGACCATTGAACATTAGAGAAACATCCACATGTGTACATTTGAAAAGAAATAGAGGAAGGACACTATTCATTGGACCAAAAATAGGAAGCAGTTAATTTAATAAACAAAAACTGAAAACTATCCTCGATGGTATATAATATCATTCCTCCTTAGGTAATGGCATAACACTAGTTAACACTGGCTAACGCTTATATAGTGCCTGGCACTGTTCTGAGGAGCTTCTGTGTATTAATTTAATCTCCCCAACAAACCTATGAGATAGGAGCTTGCCTTTTACATGGATAAGGAAACCTAAAGTACAGAAAAGTGCCCAAGATCACATAATTATTAAGTAGAAGAGGTAGGATTTGAACTTAGGTAGCCTAACTCCAGAGTCTGTGCATATAATTGCTATACCACAAAATCCTTTCTTGATTCTTGGCCATCAACAGGTACCTGATTGCAGAGCTGGTTCATCACCTGGTATACCTAGTACTTTCTTCATCACCTAGTACAGAAAGCAAGCTACATTTTGTGAGCATGTGTGAAGTGAGACTTTCTCACCAGGACCACACAAACCCAGGTGGTCTGGAGACCTTTACAGAAGAGCTTCTGTCTGCTTTGGGGGCCCATGGGATGAAGGTGGACTGTGGGAGCATGCTAATTATTTATACTAAAAGAAATAATAATCACACAATTATCTTATCTCATAATTTACAACCCAATCCCAGAGGCAGGTGACTTCAGCCTTTTGCTGCAAATCCTCATTGACAAGTCACATAGAGGCTCAGTGCCTGGAGATAGGGTAAAAATTTCTGACACTTTGAAGTCTCCAGGAAACATGCTGCCCCTGCCTGTCCTCTATGGTCCTACTGGAGAGTTTTCTGAGGGGCCCTTGTGTGGACAGCCTGTGTCTTTTAGTTGGTCTCCAGCAGCCCACAACTGATTGTCCCTCATCTGAGCAGTAACCCAGAAGTATCTCAGAGGGGCTGGGAAAAAGAGGCCCCAAACCACTAAGCTGAAGCATTGCCTTGAAGGGAATTTGAATCCAAGATGACATTGGATGTATAAAGAATGTGTCCAATATGAGCTATAGAACCTACGTTAAAACAAATAGTATTTTCAGAACAAAATATTTCCTGATATTATATTCAGTGAATGTGAACATTTTATAAATAGCTAACTCCTTACTTAAATGTCATTTGCTGAAGAAAAGAACTCAAAGCACAAAAATAAAGCAGATTAGGCTTTGACTTTTGATTAATATATTTTTTTTTTTTTCACAGAACAGGAAAATACTCATTAACAAAACTTTTGAGAACAATAAAGTAACTAGAGGTTATTAATATGAAAATATTGTCGATTGTTCCTCCCAAAGAAATCTCCCTGTTCAGCTCACTTCCTGAACAATGACTCAGCAAAAGTTCCCTATTAGAGTTGTTCATGTTAATACAATTGTTCAGGCCCATGCTTATTTCTTATCTATAAAGTCCCCTTGTGATCGATGATTCATGTTTCTTTTCAATTATGGGCTTTGAATCCAAACTATTTCTTAATGTAAGCAAATGCCTTCAGGATTTAAAGCAAAACATTTCCATTTGTTTAGAACTATTTCCTATTTTATGCCTGAAGCCATATTTTTGAGGGAATTGTTTGGTTTCAAATGAGGAAAAAGAGAATGATTGTTCAGAAGAATGAGTGTGAAGGAGGGGTGCATAGGTGCTGCGTGTAGTCAGAGGGGCACATGGTAACCCACATAGCCTAACCCAAAGAAGGTGGTGTCCTAAACTGTGGCTGGTGTGGTCCTGGTTTCGGGTGGGCAACTTGATAATTGACCATGTAACATGTCTTTACAGTCTCTGTTCTGCCAAAGAGATCTGAACTAGAAGACTGGAGGATAAATGATGCATATAACAAGTTGCCAAAAACGCTAGAGAGAAGAAACCAAGATCTTTAATGATTTCTAATGACATTTTACAATTGCCAATATAAAAATCTAAAACCTGAAAGAGCATGAGAGCCAGTTTCAGTGAAATACGTATCAAAAGCTGACCACTAGATAGCGCCATAATCTAGCTCTACAGTAGGCTGAGAACCTGTTCCTTCTACATTGGCCAGGATGCAAATGTACAAGATTTACACAAGGGAAAAGACCAACAAGGGCAGCTTAACATTTTTCAATCAGAAGACTATAACATAAACTGCAGAGGTAAAATTTTCAATGATTTATTGGTGAAGCTATTTCTACAATAACAATTGCATTTATTGAAAACTTAGAGAAACATAAAAAACATTACTAAAAGTAATCAAAGAAGACCTAAATAAATGGAAGAATATTCCCTATTCATGGATTGGAAGCCTAAATATTGTTGTCAATCCTACGCAAAACAATTTATAGCATTAACACAATCCCAATCAAAATTCCAACAACCTTCTTTGCAGAAATGGAAAAGCCAATCATCAGATTTACATGGAAGGGTAAGGAGCCCTGAATAGCCAAAGCCATCTTGAAAAAGAATTAAGTTGGAGGACTCACTCTTCCCAGTCTTAAAACTTATTACAAAACCACAGTAATCAAAACAGCATGGTACTGGCACAAGGACAGACATATAGATCAATGGAATTGAATTGAGAGCACAGAAATCAACCCTGACATTTATGGCCAACTGATATTTGACAAAGGGACAACGACCACTCAATTGATAAAGAATAGTCTCTTCAACAAATAGTGCTGGGAAAACTGGATCTCCACTTTCAAAAAAAGAAGATCAAAGACCTAAATATAAGAGCCAGAACGATAAAACTCCTAGAAGAAAAGGTAGGGAAGTGTGGCAGTTTGAGGTTATTTTATGAATCCCAAAAAGAGAAAGATTATGTTTGTAAATTAATCTGTTCCTCTGGGTGTGATACATTTTGATTGCATTAAATTCAGTTGAGGGGTCTTTGATTAGATTACCACTTAGATTAGGCTTTTAAAATTTTACTCAGGTTGAGTCTCCCCTTGATGGGTCCGATATAAATGGATTCACAGGTGGAAACACACACCAGGAAGAGAGAGCTCTGTAATTTTTTATCCTGCCACGTGACAGAAAGGTGAAAGCTCAAACAGCTGAAGTCCTGGGGAGAGATGAGCCATTTGCCTGATAGTTTACAGCTGACCTTGGGAAGCGAGCAGAACAGCTGAGACTGAAATAGAAGGCCTGGAAAGAAACAAGTCCTATGCCAAGAGACAGGACTACGGATCACTTAAGCATGAAGCTCAAGAGGAAGAGAAGGCCTGGAGGGGAAGGAGAAACTGCAAAGAGATCGGTGGCTATCTTGCTTCACCATGGGCAACATACCAGGATCAACAGTAGCTGACTTTGGTAAGAAAGCATCTCTGCTTATACCTTGATTTGGCCTTGGAACTGTAAGTTTTCACCCCCAAATAAATCCCTTTATAAAAGCCAACAGATTTCTTGTACTTTGCATTGGCACCCCTTTGGCAGACTAATACAGGAAATATCTTCGGACTTGTGTTAGACAATGATTTCCTAGACTTTACACCCAAAGCACAGGCAACAAAAGGAAAAGGATAGATGAATGTGCATCAAATGACTTTTTACAGATGGGAGAAAATATTTGGAACCCACACATCTGATAAGGGTTTAATATCCAGTATATATAAAGAAACCCTTCAACTTAACAACAAAAAGACAACAACCCAGTTTAAAAATGTGTTAAAGACTTGAATAGGTATCTCTCCAAAGAAGATATACAAATGGCCAGGAAGCACATGAAAAGATGCTCAACATCATTAGCTATCAGGGAAATGCAAATCAAAACCACAATGAGATACCATTTCACACCTATTAGAATGACAGCTATTAGAAAAAAAAAAAAAAAAGGAAAATCACAAATGTTGGAGAGGATGTGGAGAAATAGGAGCACTTATTCACTGGTGGGAATGTAGAATGGTACAGCCACTGCGGGAGACAGTTTGGCAGCTCCTCCGAAACTTAAGTATAGAATTACCATATTACCCAGCAATCCCACTACTAGGTATATTCTTAAAATTATTAAAAGTAGGGACTCAAACAGATATTTGCGCACCAATGTTCATAGCAGCATTAATTACAGTTGCCAAGAGATGAAAGCAACCTAAATGTCCATTGACTGATGAATGGATAAGCAAAATGTGGTATATACATACAAAGGAATATTATTTAACTGTGAAAAGAAATGAAGTTCTGATACATGTAACAACATGGATGAACCTTGAAGACATCATGTTGAATGAAATAAGCCAGACACAAAGGGAGAAGTATTGTATGATCTCACTGATATGAAATAATTAGAATAAACGAACTCATAGAGTTAGGATCTAGAATATAATTTACCAGGGGGTAGGGTGGGGATAGGGAATGGCAAGTTAAGGCTTAATATGTACAGGGTTCCTATTTGGAATGATAGAAATGTTTTGGTAATGGATGGTGGTGATAGTAGCACAATATTGTGAACGTAATTAACAGCACTGAAATGTATATCTGAACATGATTTTAAAAAGAAATGTTAGGATGTATATATGGTAACAGAATAAATTTTTTTAAAAATATGGAACTGTACTACACAAACAACAGACCCACTAGAATGGCTAATGTTTTAAAAATGGAAAATAGTAAGTGCTGGCTTAAAAGCAGAGAGATAGGAATCCTCATACATTGTTGATGGGAATGTAAAATATGTTACCGCTATACAAAACAGTTTGATGGTTATTCAAACATTTAAAATTAGAATTATCATATGATCCAGCAATCCAACTTCCATGTATATAGCCAAAAGAATTTAAAGCAGGGACACAAACAGGTATTTGTATACTAATGTTCAGAGCATCATTATTCATAAAAGCCAAAAATGATCTGATCCTCTCAGTCACCCTCCCTACTGACCTGGACTGGTTGCTGAGGATGCAGAGGGGAGTGGAATTATCTCCTACTCAGGAAAAGGGAGGTGACTGCCTGCAAAGTTTGGAGAGCTGCCTCTGAGAAAGTTTGAATTAAGAGGCTCTGAATAGCCTCCAGGCAACATTTTCTATAACACTCATCCAGGCCCTGTTGCAGCAAACACACTTCAACCAGGCTTTGAACTGAGAGAGATGCCAAGGAGTGTCATCTGTGGGTGGTCCAAGGAAGAGCCTGTGAGGAAATTAAAACTAAATAAGAGAGGGGGCGGATGTGGCTCAAATGGTTGGGCATCCGTCTCCCATATGGAGGGACCTGGGTTTGATCCATGGGACCTCCAGGTAAAAATAAAGAAAAATATAGAAGGTGTGCTGTCAGGCCCCATGTGCGGGTATGCCGTCAGTCCCCACTGAGCCACACAGCAAGATGATGAAGTAACAGGAAAGTGACACAAGGGAGAGCCAAGATGAGACATGCCGAAAAACCAGGAACTAAGGTGGCGCAGGTGGGAGGACGCTGCTCTCCCACATTGGAGGTTCCCAGGATTGAACCCTGGTGAAGACAGGAGGAGAAGGATGAGAAGAGAGGGCAGGAAACAGACACAGAGAGTTGCCCAGCGAATGGACACAAAAACAGCAAAAACGGGGGTGGAGGGGTAAAAATGGATAAAAGTAAATAAATAGATAAATCTTTAAAAAACAACAACAACAAACTAAATAAGAGAGACTTTTTGAGACCTTCATAGCTTCCCTCCTGAAAGCCCTTGGAAGTGGGTCTGCAACCCATTGCTTGGTCCATGGCCCAGATTTGAGCAACTATTAGGGGCAATCCTAAAGACCTAAAACAGGTTGAACTAAGAATCAAAGAATGACTGTAACACACAGCCTCCCACCCACTAAATCCCTATGAAAGAGAGAGAAATTGAGCATCTGAGTAAATTTACCATCATAATCAGATGCATAGACATCAGCAAAAAATTACAAGCCATACTAAGAAAATGGAAGAAATGGCCCAAGCAAAGGACTATATCAAATCCCGGGATGAGCACAGGATTTAAGAGAACTAATCAACAATTATCATACAAATTTACAAAATCAAATTAATGGTTGAAAGACAATATAGCTAAATAGATAAAGGACATCAAGAAGACACTGAGTGAACACAAAGAAGAATCTGAAAACCTGAATAGAAAAATAATAGAGTTCATGGGAGTGAAAGACATGATAGATAAGATAAAAAACACATTAGAGGCATACAATAGCAGGCTTAAAATGCTAGAAGAAAGAATAAGTGATATAGAAAACAAAACAGCTGAAATTGAAGAGAAGGAATAACATAGAGAGAAAAGAATGGAAAAAATTAAACAGGGCTCAGGGAGTTAAATAAAATGAAGTGCAACAATGTACATATCATATGAGTTCCAGATGAAAAAGAGAAGGGAAAAGGGGAAGAAAGAGAATCTGAGGAAATAGTGGCTGAAAATTTCCCAACTCTCATGAAAGAAATGAATTCACATGTCCAAGAAGCACAGCGTACTCCAATCACAATAAATCCAAATAGACCTACTCCAAGACACATACTACTCAGAATGTCAAAGGTCGAAGATAAAGAGAAAACCATAGAGGTGAGATATAATTAAGATACTGAATGAAAAAAATTGCCAGCCAAGAATTCTTTATCCAGCAAAATTGTCCTTTAAATAGGAAAGTGAGTTTAAAATATTCACAAATAAACAGAAACTAAGAGAGTTTGTAAAAAAGAATCCACCTTTGTAGGAAGCATTAAATGGGGTCTTATAGCCCAAAAGAAAAAGACAGGAGAGAGAGGCTTGGAAGAGACTATAGAAGCAGGACTAGCAGAAAGGATACCCCAAAGAGTAAAAAGACAGGTGAAGATAAGATCTGATATATGGAAACCAAAGAATAAAACTGTGGAAGCAATGCATTTAGAGTAAAATCACTGAATGTGAATGGATTAAACTACCCAATCAAAAGATATAGGCTAATAGAATGGATGAAAAACGCATGAGCTATGCATATGCTAGCTACAAGAGACTCACCTTAGACCTGGGGATACAAACCAGCTGAAAGTGAAAGGCTGGAAAATGACACTCCACATAAACAGTAACCAAAAAAGAGCAGGGGTAGCTATACTAATATCTGACAAAACAGACTTTAAATTAAAAAAAGGTTATAAGACATATAGAAGGTCATTATTTATTAATAAAGGGCACAAGGCACCAGGAAGAAATAACAGTCATAAATATCTATGCACCTAGCCAGTGTTTAATATCCAGGATATATAAAGAGAGGTTACAACTCAACAATAAAAACACAAACGACCCAATTTAAAAATGGGTGAAAGACTGGAATAGACATTTCTCCAAAGAAGAAATACAAATGGCAAAAAAACACATGAAGAAATGCTTAACATCACTAATGATTAGAGAAATGCAAATCAAAACTACAGTGAGATATCATTTCACACTTATCAGAATGGCCACTAGTAAAAAGACAGAGAACTACAAGTGTTGGAGAAGATGTGGAGAGATGGGAACACTTATTCACTGTTGGTGGGAATGCAGAATGGTACAACCCCTGTGCAAGACTGTTTGGCAGTTCCTAAAGAAGCTGAATATAGACCTGCCATGCAACCCTGCAATACCACTACTGGGTATACTCCCAGAAAAGCTGAGAGCAGTGACACGAACAGACATCTGCACACCGATGGTCATAGCGACATTATTCACCATTGCTGAAAGTTGGAAACAACCCAGGTGTCCATCAACAGATGAATGGTTAAACAAATTGTGTCCTATTCACACGATGGAATATTATGCAGCTGTAAGAAGAAATGAAGTCATAAAACATATGACAACATGTATGAACGTGGAGGACGTTATGTTCAGCAAAGCAAGCCAGACATAAAAGGACAAATACAGTATGATTGTGTTATCATGAACCAAATATATTGTGCAACATATGATTTAAAAAAAACTATATGTATACAGTACACTTAATTGAGAAATGTATGTTTTTATTCATCTGTGTTTACTTTTTAGTTTTTAATTGTTTATATTTTCAATTATTAAATGTACAAAATAACGTTAAAAAAAAAAAGACTCAAATACCTATGAATAAATTTAGCCAAAGAAGTACAGGACCTATATTCAGAAAACTACAAAACAATGCTAAAAGAAATCAATGAAGACCTAAACAAATGGAAAGTCATTCTGTGTTCATGGATTGGAAGACTAAATATTGGAAGAGTCAATCCTATCCAAACTGATTTATAGATTCAATGCAATACCAATTAAAATTCCAACAGCCTATTTTACAGGAATAGAAAAGGTAATTACCAAATTTATTTGGAAGGGAAAGTGCACCAGAAGAGCCAAAAGCATTCTAAAAAAGAAGAATGATGTGGGAGGACTTTCATTGCCTGACCATGAAACATACTACAAAACTACAGTGGTCAAAATAGCATGGTATTGGAATAAAGCTAAAGATATTGATCAGTGGAATAAAATTGTGAGTCCAGACATAAACTCTCACCTTTATGGCCAACTGTTTTTTTTTTTGTTTTGTTTTGTTTTTTTAAGATTTTATTTATTTTATTCATTTATCCCCCCCTTGCTGCCCGTGCTCGCTGGGTCAGCTAACCACGCCGTGCGGGTGGGCTTGCCTTCACCAGGAGGCCCCGGGAACCAAACCCGGGGCCTCCCATATGGTAAACGGGAGCCCTACTGATTATGCTAGCATAACTAGCAAGGGGGGGATAAATAAATAAAAATAAAATTTTAAAACCATCAAACAAACAAACAAACAAAAAACCAGAAAACCACAAGTGTTGGAGAGGATGTGGAGAGAGAGGAATGCTTATTCACTGTTGGTGGGAATGTAGAATGGTATAGCCACTGTGGAGGACTCTTCGGAAGTTCCTAAAGAAATTGAATATAGATTTGTCATGTGACCTGGCAATACCACCACTTGTATGTACCCAGAAGAATTGAGAGTAGTGACACGGACAGACATCTGCACACCGATGTTCATAGCATTTTTACAATCACCAAAGGACAACCCATGTGCCCATCAACCCATAAATGGATAAACAAACTGTGGTGTATACACACTATGGAATATTATGCAGCTGTAAGAAGAAATGAAGTCGTGAAGCATATGACAACATGGATGAACCCGGAGGACATAATGTTGAGTGAAGCAAGCCAGACACAAAAAAACAAATACTGTATGATTATGCTATTATGAACTAAGTATATTGTGTAAACTCATGGAGTTAATAACTAGAACATGGGTCACCAGAAAACAGAATGAGGTTAGAGAATGGAAAGCTGAGGGTTAATGTGTGGAGAATTGGTAAAAAGTTGTTTGTTAATCTTTGGAAATGAATAGAAAAGGTGAAAGCAGAATGCAGTGTCTTTGGCTAGCAGTACTCTTATATGGGTATAACAGTGATTGAAAGGGAAAGTCTAAGGTCATGTATATTACTAGAAGGAAAGCTAAAAAATGTAACATGGGACTGTATAGCATAGAAAACCTCATGTGAAATATGAATATGGGTAATATTGCATATATAATACTTCTTCTTTGAAATTGAATAAATATATTTTAAGGTTACAAGAATATCAGACAAAAAAAAACCCCATTACGCTAAGTGAAAGAAACCAGACACAAAGTACTACATATTTTATGAGTCCATTTATATAAAATGTAAATATAAATCAATTTATAAAGGTGGAATTAAATTAGTGGTTATATAGGGCTATGGAAGGATAGAGGGATTGATAGGTGACTGCTAAGGGTTGTGGATTTTTTTTTTTGAGTAATGAAATTGTTCTAAAATTTTTTGTAGGGAGCTGGTGTAGCTCAAGTGGTTGGGCGCCTGCTTCCCATGTATGAGGTCCTGGGTTCAATCCCGGTACCTTCTAAAAATTTTTTTGTGTGTGTGGTGATGAAAGCACAACACTGTGATGATACTGAAAGCCATTGATTGTACACTTTGGATAGATTGTATGGTATGTGAATATATCCCAATAAAACTGCTTTTTAAAAAAAGTCATGTAATCTCCACAACTACCATATGAGGTAGGTGATACTATGATTATCCCCATGTTACAGACATGGGAAGCAGCATGTACAAAGGCCTAGCCGTATAAAAACACATGGCATGTTCCTGGGAGCAGCTGGATGTGAAAGAGGAGAAAAGAAGGAGGTCAGATAGCAGTAACGATACTGTAATAGTCATGAAAATATCAAGCCCTCTGTGATTTTATAAAAAAAAAGGTGGTAAGTTATATTAGAAACTTAGAATAGATTGTAAAAAACTATTTTCTTTAATTAGAGATGTAAAAAACAGTAGAAATAAGTTTATTGAGAAAACACGTCCATTGAAAGATGAAAATGCTTTTGTTAATATTACATTCTGAATATTGAAGATGATAGAAAAATATAAATGGCTCGATAGAGCCACAATTTTGAATGCCACGGACTAAAGAAGAAACAAACAATTAATTTTCAAATAACCAACCATATTTCTATGAGTTTCCTGGAACCAAGAATACTATAATTTTTAAAACTGACTGAATATCTCGAAAGATTTCCTGATATTGAAATAATAATACAGATATGACTAAAACAACTTTTAACTATTTTATTTTAGATCGACTTTGTAAGACAAACTGTGATATCATGATTAAATATTTAATGATTGCCCATGACTTACAAAGCACTGTGCTTCTGTGTCAAGACTATTTATTGAGCAAATATTTATTGAACACCTACCTTGTGTCAGCCACCAAGTTAGGTGCTATGGGTAGAGCAACAGTGGTGGCAAAACAACAATAAGAAACTGATCTCTACTTACCTCTCCATCTCCACCCTTACCTCAGGCAAGCTGCATTCTCACCCTGGCCATGCCTTCCCACCACATTAGGTGTCACTGTTCTCCCAACTGCTTTTCTTATGACTTGGTCTCGAGTCTCTTCTCCACCCTGGAATATGCAGGTAGTACCCATTTTTTTGTGCTCCACATGTCCTCCACTATGGATACTTTTGTACTCTTCTGAGTCCTCCTGGCATTTTTAATGTGTTCTTGTCTAGCTCCTTGAGAGAACAGACCATGTGTCATTTATTTCTATGATTTCTAGATGTATATATATAACTATATCTAAATATAGATCTTCCTGCCTCAGAGCAGGTATTGAATATTGAATGAATTAAAAACTTTAAGTTTTAGTTAAGCTTGGGACTTCATATTTATCCCTTTTTTAAAATTATTTTTTTTAAAAGAAGCTTTAGATTACATAAATATTACATCAAAAATATAGGCGATTCCCATATACCCCACCCACTCCCACTCCCACACTTTTCCCCATTAACATCTTTCATTGGTGTGGTACATTTGTAAAAATTGATGAACACATATTGAAGCATTGCTATTAACCATGGTCTGTAGTTTACATTATGGTTTACACTTTACACCGCACAATATTATAGGTCTTGACAAAATGTATAATGACCTGTATTTGTCATTGCAATGTCATGCAGAACAATCCCAATGTCCCCAAGTTACACCTAGTCTTCCCTCTTCCTCCCCTCAGGAACTCTGGTGGCCACTGCCTTTATATCAATGATACAAGATCTTCCATTACTAGAATAATGATTTAGTCCATAGTTGCATTCCCCTCTTATGTTTGTTCATTCCTCAATCTTGAAGATTTGGTAACACTCGTTCTGCCTTTCTGAAATCCTGGACCTCAACATTTCTTAACATGTTATGGCTTTGTTAGCACTTCCAGCCATGGCCTAATGGACAGACTCCCAATTTCTAGTCAGGAACACATCAATTTCCTAGATATCTGATATGTTTTGATGCTATTGTATATGGTATTGACCTTTTTTTCTTTTTTTTTTTTTAAAGATTTATTTATTTATTTTACTTTTTATCCATTTTAACCCCCACCCCCCATTTTTGCTACTTTTGTGTCCATTCACTAGGCAATTCTCTGGTTCTGTTTTCTGCCCTCTCCTCTCATCCTCCTCCTGTCTTCACCAGGATTCTATCCTGGGAACCTCCGATGTGGGAAAGAGGAGTTCTGCCACCTGTGCCACCTTAGTTCCTAGTTTTTCAGCATGTCTCGTCTTGGCTCTCCCTTGTGTCTTTCTCCTGTTACGTCATTATCTTGCTGTGTGGTTCAGCGGGGCCTGGGGGCTCACCTGATCGCAGGGCCTGACAGCATGCCTGCGCACCTTCTATATTTTTCTTTATTTTACCGGGAGGTCCAGGGGATCAAACCCAGGTCCCTCCATATGGAAAACGGACGCCCATGTCTGCCCCCCAGTATTGACTTTTTTTTTTTTTTATTTTTTTTTTATAGTATTGACTTTTAAATTTCATTTTTCTACTTGTTTGTTGCTGCTATATAGACATGTTTTTTTTTGTTTGTTTGTTGTTTTTTTTTTTTTTTTTTGAGGTACCAGGGCCAGGGATTGAACCCAGGACCTCATATGTGGGAAGCCAGCACTCAACCACTGAGCCACATCAGCTCCCCTGAGTTGGTTTTTTCATTTGTTTGCTTGTTGTTTGTTTTTTGGTTTTTAGGAGGCTCCGGGAACCAAACGCGTGACCTCCCATGTGGGAAGCTGGCGCTCAACTGCACGTCAACTCTCTAGACGTGCGTTTTTAAACAAATCTAGAGACCTTCTTAAATTCACTCACTAACTCTAATTATCTGTTGGTTTATCTAGATTTTCTGTGTATACAATCATGTCATTTGCAACTGTGAGTCTTTCTCCTTTATTACCAATCTTTATGTCTTTTTAAAAATCTTGTCTTATTGTACTAGCTAGGACTTGGGGAACAATTTTTGAATAGAGCTAGTGATAGTGGACATCTTGTTTTCCTGAGCTGAGGGGGAAAACATTTGATATTTTGTCACCAAGTAAGATGTTAGCAGTAGGTTTTTTTGTAGATACCTTTTATTATTTTGATGAAATTCTCTTCTATTCCTAGTTTGCTGCCATTTATTATTATAATTATAATAATTATTATTTTTATGGACTCATCAAGACAAAAAAGCAAAAGGGGAATGAACTACTCCTATAAGAAGGCATGGGGTAGAGGTGGGAGAGTGGAACTCAGACCCTACCAGAGCTCTGAATAGAACTGAACACCAGGCACTCTTTGTTAGGCTAGGCCACCTCCTTTTGGTACACTTATCCTACCTTCTGGGCCACCCCTGCCTTGCCCCAGGCTATACAATAAATTTTCTAGAGACTGCAAACTGGAGGGGAGGCATCTGTGCTGATGAAACCCATGAAGATAAAGCTTCCTACTGTACTGTGGTTCCAGTACAGAGAAAGTAGTCTAGGATTCTAGTTTTGAAAAGAAAGGAAAGTAAAATATTGCAGTTTTATTAGAATAAACAGTTTTCTTAAAAACAAACAAACAAACAAACAAAAAAACAGATGAGTTTCTAGTTCCAGAGGGACTGGTGATCTCAGCAGACTAATAAGAGAGACTCAGTTACAGAAAAGGAAGAAAAAGGCTCAGAAATGGGCCACATCACCAGCAAGCATGGCCTGATGGTGAGCCCCGAAGATCAACATGGGATGTATACCTCAATCTTGGCACTCTTGAAATTTTGGGCTGGATAATTCTTTGTTGTGGTTTCTAGGCACTAGATATGCCAATAGCACCCACCTCCAGTTATGGCTATCAAAAATCTTTCTAGACATGTCCCTTGTGTAGGGAGCAAACTCACCCAATGAAGAACCACTGGCCTAGGACCACTGATACTTCTTGTGTCAGTGGCCAGGCTTGATTCTAGGAGGCACGCAGTCAAACAGTTTGAGCCGCCGCTGGGAGGAGAGGTCAGAGTGGAGGATGGAGCATTCCAGCACATATACCATTCATTTTTATGGGCATCTTGGATTTTGGCTGTTAAAAATTTCCCATTTCCTCCTTTTCTTTTCCTTATTTGGTAAATTTGTTGTTAGCCCTATGGGACAGGGGAGGTTGTTTTTCTGACTATTACTTTCAGGAGGAGATCCTCTCCTGTTCATTCAATCTGTGCGGACTTCCGGCAGGAAATGGCACTCAAAGAAAGTTTGAATAAAAGGAAAATGCTGGTTTGGTCAGTGGAAACAGGAAGTTGTTGCTTTGCCTTATACAGCATAGAAGAAAGTAAGAGACTGAGAGAACATTCACTTAGGAGAAGTGGGAGGAGCAGAAGAGATTGGGTGGGAGTAGAGGGGAGGTGGGGAGGCCTGAGGAGCTGAAGGAGGCAACCAGCCAACAGACTGTAAGACCTTGAATCCCCTGGCCGGGCTGGCTGTATCCAGCAAGGATGATGGAAGATGAGGGTGTTGTGTAGTAGGAATGAGGTCAGGGAGTAATAATAAGTCAAGGCTATTGTGGTTTGTTAATGATACGATTTTATAGTATAGTGTTATACTATTCTAAACTCACTCTGTTTAAATTAATACAGTTTTCCTACATACATTAAAGGCATAGCCTACACTGTAAAATTCCCTTGAATAAACAAGTAAGAAAGAGAAAGAAAAAACAAACGTGACAGAATGTTAACAGCTGGTGAATCGGATGAAGGGTATAAGACTATTCAATGTATTCTTGTAACTTTGCTGTAAGTTTGAAATTTTTAAAAATAAAAGTTTGGTGTGTGTAAGGAGGAAAATCAAAATGTCAACTATGTAACATTCAGGCAGGATGGCTCATCACAAATATGTACATGGATATGTGGCATTCCCTCTGAATCTGTTCTCTGCAATACAGCGTAGGGATGGCTGGCACTCTTATGACAAGAGTGATTTCTCATTGTGTATTTATGAATTCTTAGATTCTGATAAATTCAACATGGAATTGTCAGAGTTTGTATCCAAATTTTCTCATAAGGCAGAGGTAACTCTTATAGTTTTCACATTCATTCATTCATTCATTCATTCAATAATCATTTCTTGAGCACCTACTGTATACAGGGCAATGTGTTAACTATTATGGAGAATATAAAAATGAATCAGACTTTCTACACTTAAATAATCTTATAATTTGGTATAAATTAAAAACCTTGGACATAGTGGCAGAAGTGCAAGAGGGCAAATGAAAATACGCAAGGCCTTAAAAAGTCTATGCTTGGAAAACACACTGTGTCCTTACAGCTTTAATCATTGGCCAGCAGAAGTCACAGGGCCAAGCCCAAATTCTTGGGCAAAGAAGAACACTGCCTAAAGTGAGGCATTGATGTGGATGCAGGGAGGAATGAAGAACTGATGCAACATATGACAAATGTCTTGTGGTTTTATCATGCTTTGGATACTACATTTTTAGGAGGAAGCACTTCAATTTTTTTTGACAACAATATGAAAATAAGCTGACAAATGTTTTTAAAAATAGCTTCATATACAAGAATATCACTACTCATCCCTTTAAATATCCACTTTCTAGTATTGGGAGAAAGCATGAGGTTAAACTCAGAGTTTAGGAATATCTAGTGCAAATGGTAATAGGAAATACATTGCTCATTTAATTTTTTTTTTTAGGAGGTACTGGGGGTTGAACCCAGGACCTCGTACATGGGAAGCAGGTGCTCAACCACTTAAGCTACATCCACTCCCCCAGTTAATTTTTTAGGCCTACTTGGGGCTGGCTGTTGGCCACCTTTTCTCTTGATATTTTGGACTTCTGGTTCCTGCACTATTTCTTCCTCTCAGTGGCAACCAGCCCCCTTAACATCCTGGCATCTCTGTGCTCTTCTTTCTCCCCAACGAAACCTATTCTGTGGGAAGAATCTGGCAAACTCATTCACAGTGACTCCTAAGTGACTGATAAGAATTGAAATCTAAATGCCTTCAGGATCGCTTGTATTTGAACAGGAAATGAAAGAAGGAGTAGCTCTATAATGGAGGAACTTCACATAGCAGTGAGCAGGGTGGAGATGCAAAGGGGATGGGGGAGCAGGGAGCTACTAGCCTGGGGACCTTGACATCATATTCCATAAGATGTTACATTTTTTCCTGGACAAATTGTCTGCTTGGGTTTGTAGGCAAGGGCATATTTGCAGGGATAACTTGGAGCATAGCTTTAATTAGGTATTTAGCCAAAATAATATTAAAATATATGTTCTAACAAATCAATTGAATGTAATAAAATAGCACAATGGTTCTCATTCCTACTGAGTTTCATAGTTACAGTTGGAGAAACATATAAATAAATATAGCAGGCATTAGGAAGAACTTTCTGAACTGTGTCAAGGTTAATAATAAGTAAAATGTTATAAGTAGAGGCAGGACAGCAACAGCTGTGCAACATTCTTGGCAGCAAGGACTTTGATAGCATGAAGTCAGACACTGAGCTCAGTTTTTTGCTGCTACTTTGGGTGAACAGAGAATCCTTACACTAATTGTAAGGAAAAGTACATTTCTTTTATAAAATACGACTGCTTTGCATTCAAAATCAGATATATGTGCCTGGAAAATCAGGGGCATGTGGAACAATGTTGGAAGAAGAAACAGATCAAACCTATGAGAATGTGCTGGCTGAGATTCAGTCTTTTGAGCTGCCCATTGAAGCTACGTTAAGGTAGGACTCATTTATATTTTATTGTTCCTTCTTTAGTGGTGAGAAGCCAGTCCTTTCTAGTTCTTTTTATACTTTCCTCTAAAACAAAATAAAAAATATTATTGAAAAACAATTCTGTAT
Organism: Tolypeutes matacus; assembly: GCA_026826555.1. NCBI lineage: Eukaryota > Metazoa > Chordata > Mammalia > Cingulata > Chlamyphoridae > Tolypeutes > Tolypeutes matacus. Next base: position 2,286,345 of record JAKSZT010053816.1, read on the forward strand.
ATACCCAATCTCAACATTTTCTTAACCTTAGAGAGATTAAAATAAATGATCTACTTTTTTTTTACATTATGTTTGTTTCCCGATTCATCACCAGAAATTTAACAAATAATAATGACTTTCAAATAAAGGGCCTCATGCCATCTCCATTTATATGAGGTTTCAATTGTTTTCTCTAAAATATCACTTAGTGAAAAACTTCCATGACAACCAGACATATCAATGAAACCAATTTATATCTGGGTGGATATGAGAGTAGGAAAAAAATGTAGAATGTTTATTTGTAGTGTTGCTGCTCTCTTGGGTATATGGTAACCTCCCAGCTATGTATTGTTTTATTTCTATATAAGATTTAAAAATAGTTTCTTTGGTAATATGGATATTAATTTGCATATTTCAAGACGACAGGATTAAAACGAAAGACCATTAATCTTTGTGTTTAAAGGGCAGCTTTTAAAATGTAATTCTAATTGTCTGTCTATATCTGACACCTATCCGTGAGGGAATGGGATGGCAATCACTGCACTGCCTGGTGACTAGGAGTAAAGGGAAACAAGAGAAAGGGGATATAGATGTGTTTTAATTACTGTTGCCTCTGCTGCAATCACTGCTTCTAAGCCCTCAGCCTTCAACCCTTGACTCTCCCCATCTCTCCTCTGGTCCCACAACCTGGCAAGCATCTGTAGACTTCCTTCTTCCTTAGAACAATCCTCTCAGCTAGTCTTGCTCTGGTGCTGGGCCTGACTTCTTGCCTTGGTTCCTGGATCTTCTCTATCCTCTGTTCTCAGGACAAATATCCCCCCTACCAAATCTTGTACCTGATCTTCCTAAAGAAAAAAATCAGGTTAGATCTGGCTATCACAGTACTTTCCCAGCATGACCCACAAGAGTGGAGACTGCACAAATATTTTCCCCAGCTGTGCCCTGTTATCACTGTAGCCTGCAAGGCCCACTGTCAGCTTCGTGTTTGGGTTATTTAAGAAGGGGTGAGAGCACTCTCTTCCCAAAGGCCGCAGTTAAAACACACAAATGTTATTTTGGAGGATAGAGTGGATTCATAGAACTCTTAACAAGCTTTTACCTGGGGCAGTATTAGCCAAAATTAGTTTTCCTAAACTGATGCACTAATCATTTGATTAGATGAAGACTTCTTGGGCCTGCATTTGATGCCTTTCTACACATACATGTGCAGGTCAATTGATATTCCAGTGTCAACTGTTCTGTTCCATTGCTCTCGTGGAACACATCAGCTCATGTGGCCACATACGAGGGTTGGAAAATAGAGACTTTGGTTTTGGTCAGACAAGACTGTCTACTATTTGATGATATGCCCTGAGATTTTCTTCCTCCTAATACTCATAGTTCCTTTCCTATATTACTCTTCACTTTTACCTCTGCCTGCCAAAATCTTACCCATTTTGCAAGGCACCACTCAAATACTTTCTTTGAAGAAACCTTTCCTGATCTCCCCAATCAGATGTGAACACTCCCACCTTTGAAGCCCCATAGAATCCAGGGTATTTATTCTGCCTCATTTGGATTAGTGTGTGTGTGTGGGTGTGCTGAGTTATAGCTATTTCAAGCTGAAGATTCTTGAAAGCAGGGCTTGTGTCTGACTCATATCTTAGTATCCTCTGCAAAAGTTTCCACGTTGCCTGGCATTTGTCGAACTAATGGTGAACTTATGAGGCAAAATAAAGGAGGCAGTCCTGAGAGAAGTTGTCATTTCAATGAAGAAGATGAGATGGTGGAAGTATTTTAAGAACTACAAGCTCTAAGGGCAGAGAGTGCGGAAAAGGGGTTTGGCTGGAGGCAGCATTAACTGTCAGGGCTACAAAGGCACTGCAGTGAGGCCCTGCAAGGGGAAGTGAGGGGATGGGTTTGGGTATTGAGAAGATGGAGCAGTGAATACAAGAAACATTCCCAGGGGAAGCTCTGTGCCTGAGAACTGAGGTAGAGAGAACATTGGAAAGTCCTATTCATTTTTCCCTTTCACAGAAGAAAGGCATAGCTTCAACAGATACTTTCTGGTGTTAAATCCTAAACTCTATCAACTTGTCTCCTCGCCCACCTTGTTTTTAAGGTAGGGAATCTGAAATGTCTATATCCCAATCAGTGCCAGGTGAGGTTTGCTTCTCTAACAAGGTGAGCTCAGAGAGCCAGTGACTTGGAACTCAGAGATGGTCTCTACCAATGTTGTTTAAGGGAGACTCAATAGCTCATCCTTCACAGAAGTGCCCAAGCCTTCCTGGTACACTCATCTGCACATAACACCTGGGAGAATGAGTCTCTTCTATCTGTGGTGTCATGAGGGGGATGCTGAGACTAAAAGGGTCGAGGGTTGTCATTGGCCTGTAGTCTCTTTCACCCTTCCCAGGCTGCATTCCTTCACTTTCTCACTGCATTCTTGGCTGCTCCCCAAGCAAGCTTTCCCCAGATGGTCCAGTCTATCTCCTGTCTGACTCCCCGCAAAGGGCCCTTGGGTCAACTCTTTTGGCCTTTATTTTGTTTTTGTGGAAAAGTAGACAGGAATCAGATTATTCTGAGGTCTTGTGCTTGTTTTCATTCTATATGTGGAAATGTAGCATTACCCATAGTAGTAGTAGGTGTGAAGGCGAGTTTTAGGAGAGAGCTGAAACACTCTATAGTTTTATTTGTGTTGCTAGTGCAACATCCATAAAACACATCTCTGGCAGCTGTAAATATTGAATTGGAATACCATCTCATGCCCACTGGAATGGCTACCATTTAAAAAAAAAAAAGGAAAATAACAAGTGTTGGAGAGGATGTGGAGAAATAGGAACCCTCATACATTGTTGGTGGGAATGTAAAATGGTGCAGCTGCTGTGGCGATTCCTCAGTAAGTTAAATATAGAATTACCATTTGACTCAACAATCCCACTTCTAGGTATATACTCCAAAAAATTGGAAGCAGGGATTCAAACAAATATTTGTACACCAATGTTCATAAAGCATTATTCACAGTTGCCAAAAGATGGAAACAACCTGGGTTCATCACAGATGAATGGATAAAATGTGGTATATCAAAACAATGGAATATTACTCAGATGTAAAAATGAATGAAGTTCTCATGCATGCTACAACATGGATGAATCTTGAAGACATCATGTTGAATGAAATAAGGCAGACACAAAAGGACAAATACTGTATGAGCTCACTTGTATGAAACAAGAAGAGGCAGATTCATAGAGTCAGAAACTAGAATACTGTTACCAGGGCTGGGTGGAGGAGAGGAAAGCAGTGTAAATATTTAATCAGCACAGAGTTTCTGTGTGGGGTGATGGAAAAGTTTTGGCAATGGGTGATGGAGGCATAACTTTGAAGTGTAATTAACACCGCTGAATTGTGTATTTGAAAAGGGATAAAGAGGGAAATTTCATGTTGTATGTAAGTTACCACCACCACCACCACCAAAAAACCCACCTAGAACTGTACAACACAAAGAATGAACCCTACTGTAGATAATGGGCTAATGCTAATAGCATAATTATAATAATATTGTTTCATTCAATTGTAAGAAAGATACCACATTAATGCAAAATGTTAATAATAGGAACTGTGTGTGTGAGAGGGATATATGCCCACTCTGTACTTTCTGCACGATTGTTCTGTAAGCCTACAACGGCTCTAATGAAAAAATATATATATATATATTGAATTGGGGAATAAAATTCTAGGGTGGAAAAGTGGAATTTGATATTAGCGACATGCAGGTGGTGACTGAACTTAAGAGAAAAAGGAGGAATGTAAAATGTAAAATGCTTTAGGCATTCAAAATCTTCTGATTGACAAAATATTAGTAGGCTCAGACTCACTAGCAGGTGGGGTCTGGAATTAGTTTTGCTGCCCTAACCTTATTGCCTTGGCATCATTATTTTCATCATGTTGCAACCATATGCTAATTTCCACTGGATTTTCTCATTCTGTTCATGTTTCCTGTTTTCGCTCCCATCCTCAAGATCCCATTTGGTCTGGATATGACTCCTTACTAGCTTCTTCCTCTCGAGGGGGTGCCTGTCCTTGGTAGGCTTATTGGCTGTCTAGAGTCACACTAAAGCAGGGGTTTTTACCTAGGGGTCCGTGGGCTTGAATTAAAATAAAACAACAACAACAACATTCTTGTGGGGACGTGTTGGTGCAGGTGTGATATATTTATTAAATAATACAGAATATAGTGTGGACTTAGTAAGGGGTCCATGGTTTTTGCCTGACTGGCAAAGGGGTCTGTGTAACAAAAAAGGTTGAGAACTCCTGCTCTAAAGGAAACCACAATTCTAGTATTAGCCTGACTTAGCATTACCAACTTCCTTGAATAAAGATGGTCAGTAGGTCTCAGCTAGCATATCAGTGCCGATGGAGTCATAGTAGTTGCCTAAATCCTGAAGTTGAGGATGATTCTGATCAATTAGTGATGGCTGCTGAGGTCTCAGGATAGCAATTCTGAACTGATTTGGGCTCAGAAATTACAGCGGATCTTGTCACTATGAAAAAATCTGAGATGAAAAAAATTATGGACACATGGTAGGGAGCTGCTAAGTGGAAGTTAGTGGGAGGTAGAGAGAGTGGGTGTATCCAAGTAAGGCCGTGCAGAGGACTGGAAAAATAAGAGGAAAGGGAATTGTACAAGATGACGTACCAGAAGAAATTTTTGTAATTGTTTTCTGATAACATAATTGTTTTACAGTTGTTTCACAGACTCTCTTGGGCTCTTTTCCAAAAGCTGACTATGAAGCTTTACCAGTTTAACTGCAAACAGGATATTATACTTCTTTGACTTCAGTGTTTTTAGGAGTGAAGATAACATGCTTTTAGAAAAGGACAGAAAACATTTGGGAAAAAAACAACGCAAAACTAAACAGTATACATTATAAAATCTTAGGATGGCATACTAAGAACATATGAAACTGGTTAAATTCAGCTGTAGATATTCTAGAGTGCTTTTGATGTTTATATTTTTAGGAATATAGAGATCATATTCCATTAAGCTTATTAAGTAAGATTGAAGGTCTAGATTTGAGTCTGGTGGAGATACATATTAGATGTATGACTTCAGCCTCAGTTGCTGAAACGAAAAAACGGGAACTATAATAAAACCTGTCTCAAATGATTAGTATATTTGAAGTGCTTAGAAAATGTCTGCCTGGCATTTAGTAAAGGTTCGATAAATATTAATTATTATCATGATTATGCCTAATTTATATTGAGATATATATTCCAGTATAATTTAATAAATATATACTTTAGAGCCTTGAAGTAAACCAGCACATGCAACATCTTGAAATTCTGAGCAGGTGGGAAATACTGAGTAATGTAAATTTTATTTCGGTTGCATAATCAGGAGAAAGAGATCCTTTGTCATATTTACTAGTGCTTTTTTTATACTAATGCAATATCATGACCTCATATAATCTCTAATGATAGTGGTGATTGTTGTACATATAGAATGGAGTCCAGAGAAACCATTCAGACAAAATACAGGGCCAATCATGTCTGGTACCTGCTGGGTCGGCCATGGGGTCCCTGATGCTAGTGGGCTGAGTAGTGTCCACATTTTTGCTGGACATTAAATGATGCCATTAGCTGTTTGATCTTCAGTGCAACACTAGAGAAAAAAAAATTATGTTTGGGAACCAAGTATTTCAACCAGGGAGACAGTTTTGTTTGTTTACTGGTTAAGTGAATGAACTCTGGAGCCAGAACCTGGGTTCAAATTCTACTTCTATCACTACTAACAGAGCTGTTGAAAGGATTTACATGAATTAGGCATGAAATCTATTTAATGTAATATCACATACATAGCAAATACTCATTCACTCAGTATAAATATTTATGCTGCATTAGCAATGTGCCAGGCAGTGTTCTAGGTGCTGGAAATAAAGCAAGATCAAGACCTGGAAAATTCCTATACAAAGGGAGTTTAGATTTTAGTGAGGGGAGCAGATATAAAGAAATAAAAAAAATAACAAAACAAGGTGAAGGATAGGAGGTCCACAGATGCTATGTTACAAAGTGGCCAGGGAGTAAATGTTGGCTATTATAATCAATATTGTTATTTCATTTCATTACACTTGTTACATTTCTAAGCCCCTTTTGCAGGGAGAAGAGAAAGAAAAACAGGACAAGTGAGAGGAGAGGGACAAAGAGCAGCAAGGGAAAGCTAAGTGGAGGAAAGAGTGAGGAATAGAGAGTGCATCCAACAGGATGAAGACTAAGAAAGCCAATGATGAAGAGAAGGAAGGTAAGAGGAGAGAGAAAATAGTTGGTGATGCGAGCTGGGGTGGAGGCTGGGGTGCGGGAATGAAGGAGCAGGAGCGATGGAGCTCAGAGAAAATAATATACTCTTTGATTGCTCAGGGAACTTTAAAGTATTTAGATTTGTGATGAGCAACCTAACGGTGCTTTTGGATAGTGTTCTCAGGGCAGGACAAGCTATATAATTTGTGGGGCCCAATGCAAAATAAAAAATGTAGACGTGCTTGTTCAAAAGTTATAAAGAATCTCAAGATGGGGAAGGCAGAACATTAAACCTAAGGTCACATGTCCATGAGCCAGCCCTGTCTGAGGGCTTAGCACTGAGCCTGGCACACAGCAGGTAGTCAATCAAAGTAATTGTTGAATGAATAGAACTGGGGGCCAATTACTTTTGAACTCCTCTGAGGACTGGCCCATATTTCAGAAAAACTGATTTTATTTGGCTCCAATTTCACATTTCCTTCTATTGTTCTCCACCACAGGGTCCAAATCTTTATGGAACAGCAGATTCCTAAATAGGGTGGTTTTGTAGGAATCGTCAGAGGTCTGGCCGTGTGCTGTTGCTTTGTTCACATTCTCTTGTACTTACTGTGTGTGGTCACTTGGAGTCACTACACTAGGAAGGAGGGACTGGAAGAGCTGTCACTGTGGACACTGAGAATTACTGGCTAAAAAACACAGGGAAGGGTTAGCTTTCGTATAAGGACTGCCTATACTTTATCCTTTGATACAGTTCTACAGTTATATAACAAGGGCTCTTAAACTCAAGAAACATTTGAATGGTATTACTTAAGTTTTAAAAATAAAACTTAAATAAAGTATATCATTCATACATGTACATACATAAACAATAAGTGTGTAATAAAAGTTCACAACCTGTATACAGGGCTTCCCATACATTTCCCCACCACTACTACATTGCATTGTTGTGAAACATTTGTTACAAACTATGAAAGAGCATTGTCAAAATATTACTATCAACTATAGCCCATATCTTACATTTGGTATAATAACCCACTGGTTATTAATACCCTGTATTAGTATTATATATTTGTTATCATTCATGAGAAAATGTTCTCGTATTTTTTCTGTTAACCACAGCCTATCTTCCAGCACAGGATTCACTGTCTTATACAGTCCCATGCTTTGTATAATCCATTCAAAGTGTACACTCAGCGGCTCTCTTTTTCATCACAGAGTTGCATTGTCATCACCTCAGTCAATTTTAGAACGTTTTCATTACTCCAAAAGGAAAAATCCCATAGCCTCATATATCCCCTATTGCTGTCCCTTAGAATTGATATATCTTCTTTGCCATTGCTGGAAAAATATTTCAATATTACCGTTAACTATCGTCCATAATTTATATTAGTTGTAATTTTACTGTGTATCACCATATTCTTAACACTTTGTAAAAGAACATTCTTATATTTATCCTATTAACCACAATCTTCATCCACCACCGAAATCACTATGTTATACATTCCCTAGATTATTCTGTAGCTTCTGATATTAGCTAAGTTTTAAGATGAGAAAGATCAGATGTCTGCTATAGGGTTCCCAGTGGGTGAGGTGGGTATCCTTTTGTAGAGATATACCCTATCTCAATGAACAGCTTTTACAACATTAAGCTTAACATCAGAATTATTTGTGTGTGGATTATTCATTTAACAAATGTTGACTGAGCACTTACTCTGTGCAAGGCGTGGGCTGGGCAGTGAACAATTCAAACATTGTGCCTGACTCAAGTGGCAGTGCCTGGAGGTGGAGACAGACTCAGCGATTTGTTTACCACCACAATATGCGGCCCAAAAGATAAGCACTGCCATCCCAAGGACAACGGAAAGGCATTTGACTTACAAATGCATGAACCAGAGGCTCACTGAAGTGGATCCGGAACCAAGATTCTAACACAAAGACGTGTTCTTGTTTCCCCTCCAGCAACTGCAGGAAACAAATTTCAGGCAGTTTTCACCCACTGCGCATTCAGAAATAATGGGCCAGTTTCAGATGCAGAGCACCCTGTACACAGTCAGGATATTTTGTTAATGATGAAAAAGAGTACATTTATGTATCCAGTTTTAATTTTTTATTTTATCAAAGAGGAAGCTAAATGCCAGGTTACCTGCTTAAATAATAAATGCCTGATAATCATAGTCTCCAGTCCAATGTTGACTGAGTTCTGGGCTAAACACTATATATATATATATATAATCTCCTTTAATCCCCACACAACTTGGTGAGCTAGGGATATTTAGTTCCTAATTCACACTTGAAGTAACTGAGGTTTAGATAGGTTAACTAACCTGCTGGATGCCCACCACCCAGTTAGAGATGAGCTGGAATTTGAACCCAAGCAGTTAAATGACAGATCAGGGCAGCAGTACTCTACTGAGAGAGACTTTCCTTCTGAGGGAGGGGCTTTCTCAAGATCAAGGTAGGTTTTTAGTTTCTAGACAAGTGGCTCAAAGTATAAGGTGTTAATGGGTAAGAGGTAATTTACAGGTTGAATCCTTATATTGCTGGTTGGTTTCATACTGGGCACAGAGTCCATCTCCTGCCCTGCCAATCTTCCTGGTGTGTTTTTCCCCTTCCAGGAGTCCAGAAGAGAGATTATGGATGGATCTCTGGAAGTCAATATCTACTGCCAGAAAAATAACTCTACATACACGTGTGTGTTCTACTACCCCCAATCTTCTCAGACCAGACTGATTAAATAATCTGACTTTTTTATTAACTGGAAAAACAGGAACTGGTGAATAGCTCTGTTTGCATCCTAGCTTCTCCAGCTCACTCACTCACTAGCTGTGTGGCTTTGGTCAGGTGACTTAACCTCTCTAAGCCTCAGCTTCTTCAAATTAAATTGGGGATAATAGCTACCCCACAAGTGTATAGTGAAGATTAAATGAGATAATGGAAAATGGCTTAGTAAATAGTATTCCGTTAATAGCTATTATGGTTTTCATTTTCACCTACAGCTGACCTTCTTTATTCTGGGGTCTTTTAGAACTGTTATCACTTTAGAAAATGTTTTTGGGGGCATATTTATGTATTTATTATATCTATATCTATGATTAAAATCCACACAGCTATTTAGGATGTTAGGTTTAAATTCTTAACAAAAGACTTCAGGTAATGGAACTCTCAGAAGAAATAAAGGGAACCAGCAAAAGCTATTATAGAAGCGGTGAATGGACTTCCTTCTACCTTGACCTGAACTGCGGGGGAAGATACTGCTGCTTATGTTGAGGTAATCTCTATGGGCAGGTGTTGAAATGGGCCTGGTGTGAAGAGGGACTAAGCAGGGCTGGCTTCCCACAGCAGGGGCATTTGGACCTGGGTTTGAATAAATGGCGTCAGGACTGGTGAAGAGAAGGGGAAAGGACAAAGTAATGGGTAATGAACATTCAGGAGAGGAATGTCCTAGCCGGAGATAGCTGCCAAACAGGAAGCTGGCCTGGGCCATGCCGTCATCTCCTCACCTTGCTTTATTTTTCTGAACAATGAATTCTGGTCATGCACATTGACTGAACCATTTCCTGCAGAAAGAACTAGGTTTTATTCTTTTTGTGGAAGGGTATAGGATTTGTCCTCATTTCTTATGTTTTGATTTCAGGTTCAATTTTCAAAAGGCTTATTTTCCCCTCTCAAGAGCTGAATCTGCAATTAGGGTGTGCTAACACCAGGAGGGGGTGGTGGTGTCTCAGTAATTGGAGAGGCAGCCAGTTAAGGAAAAAAAATCTGTTTTTTTGCTACTCAGTAAAGAAACAATTGCATGAGGGGCAAAAACACTGTGTGGTCTAGGTACAGAGATTCGGCTTGATCCAAGGATAAATTTATAAATCACTAGAGGAATAAATGAACTTCATATCTTCTGACAAAAGTCCATAAATGTTGTTTCTTGCATAAGAGCTCTTGATAAAAGTAGGTGTTTTAGTTTGCTGAAGGTTGCCAAGGCAATATACCAGAAATGGGTTGGCTTTTCTAATGGGGATTTATTAGGGTAAAAGCTAGTTCCTAAGCTAGTTCCTAGGCTGTGAAAATGTCCAGATCAAGACACCATCAAGAGATGCTGTCTCACCAAGTTGCAGCTGTGGGCAATCAGGCATCTGGCATTGTTGTCTAAAAATGCTTTTTCTTGGGGCTCAGCTGTGGACAATCAAGCAAATGGAAGGGCATAATGGTGGCCAGCTTGTCTCTTTCCTCTCCTCCAGGCCTGTGGCTAGTTTTGCTTCGGGCTGCTCTGTCTGTGGCTTCTCTCTGTCACTACAGCTTCTACTGTGTCTTTGGCTTTTTAGTCCTTTGTTTATAAAGGACCCTAGTAAGAGGATTAAGACCCATCCTGAATGAGGTGGGTCACATCTTAAGTTAAGATTCTACTTACAATGAGTCCACAACCACAGGAATGGATTAACCTTAAGAACCTACTTTTCTGGGGTCCTTCAAACCATCACGGGGGCATCAGGGAATTTGAGGTAACATTCTTTGCTAGTGCTTTAGACATCTATGAAGGTACTTTATAGGACATTATATTTAATGTCAATATGTAAAGAGCAAGTTTGAAGAAACTAACTTATCATTTGTTATTTGAATTCCTAATTGCTACTGATTATAGATGACTCAAACATCTACCTTATGCTTAGACCTGTTTGGAATGCTCCTTTCTAACTCATCCTGAATATTTTCCAGTGGCTTGAGAGCTTCAGCATTGTTTGGTTTCAAAGCCCTCCAGCTTTCTCTCAGTCATTTGCAGAATTGCAGAATTCTATGAGGAACTACAGGAAGTTGCAAGATCTGAAGAAAAAAAAAAAAAAAAAAAAGGAAGGAAGGAAGGAAGAAGGTAATCTGAACTCAAGGACCTTAACATGGTGTGACAGTACTGGTGGACTTGGGAAGAGATACTCTGTTTCTGCATATACTCACAGTATAAGGAAATGGGATTTGCCATTCACTAGTAGTTTTAAGCTACTGATTTTGTGCTAATTAGTTACAGCAACATTAGAAAACAAATACAATATGGAACAGAAATATAAGGTAGACACTAATATTATAATTATTGTCATTTACAGATGGGGAAACTGATATTTGGAGGTATTAGGTTCTTGCCCAAGGTCAGGCAGCTATGAAGTGAAGGAACCAGGAATTGAGGCTGTCTTCAGAGTGCATGCTCCTAACTATTAGGCAATACAGCCTCCCAGGATTCTTGAGGGGTGGAGGATGGAGGTAGGCTTCAAGTAATGAGCTCACTCAGGTGGGTGAGTTTTACAGCTGGATAGTAAAGAGCTTGGCTGACTGGAAGGAAAATTCAGAGCCTTGGATTAATGAAGGCCAGTGAGTAGTTGTCCCTTAGGCTAGGTTCCCACTCTGTTCCTGATTAATCTTCTCTTTCGCTGCTTTGATCAAGACAAACTGGTTTACTCAGCGTCTTACAAGCAAACCATCAAACAGGGCTCATTTCTACACTTGGTACCTTTGCCCACGTTACCACCCCCCCCCCGCCCCCGGTGTCTCTTTCCCACCTCACCACTCTGATGTCCACCTCCTTCCAAGATCTTCCACACTTCCTCTGAGCAGCTTCCCACTTCCACCCCAGCCCACAGAGACTACAAAAATTGGGTTCAAGGATTTTGGCATGAAATAGCACATCCCACTGGGCCTCTTGTACTTTTACCATAAAATGTCTTTTCTCTTCATTTAGCTTTTCTGGAGTTTATAATTTACTTCCAAATTGGCCTCTGTGAACTTCCTGAGAGCAGGAATGGGGATCCATCCAGAGCTGGTGGTCATACTCATCGACTGGGACCTTCTTGGTTCTTTTCTAAAATAAATCTTGCTACCACATACAACATTGCTTTCCTTGAGTGCACGTTTTCCTTCCTCTCACTCTCCATCACCCAGAGTACATCAGGCCCCCTTGTAAAAAGCCGTCATAGCTTTAATTACAGATTATTTGGGGATGTGTGATTATTTGATTGTCCACCTCCCTCATTACTGCGGTATCCCTAGTGCGCAGCAGTCTGGCACACAGAATACAAGAATATACGTCAAAGCCAAAAGGCCAGTCACCAGACGACACCTAGGGGTAAGAAGCGGGCCCATGCAGTGTCCTTGGCGACTCTCTGCTCCCAGCCGCCGGCAGCACCTCGGCTTCGGGAAGCTGTCCGGACCTGCATCCCAACCCGGTTGCGCGCCCCCGCGCCGCGCCCGCGCCTCCTCCCTCCGAGCGCCCCGGGCCCCGCCTCCCCTCGAGCCCCGCCCCACTCCCCGCCCCTGGCCCCGCCCCCCGCGCTCGCGCCACTGCTCGCTCGCCCTCGTCGGCCGCCCCGGCGCAGCGCCTCGTTGGCTCCTTAGCTAAGATGGCGGAGAGCGGCGAGGGTCTGGGCACCGTCACGGAGCATGAGCGGATCTTGCAGGAGATCGAGAGCACGGACACAGCCTGCGTGGGGCCCACCCTCCGGTAAAGCTCTCATTCTCCCGAACCTTCGGGCCGCCCCCGCGGGTTCGGGAGAGGGGCGTCCGCAGCCAGCCGCACGCGGAGCGGTACGACAGGTGGTGCGCGTGCGGGCGCTCCCCGGGCCCGGGGCTGGACGCTGCACCTGTCCGCGCAGTAGCGGCGCAGTCCACCTTGGCCATGGGAGCTGTCACCGCGCAGCCGGTGGGTGGGGCGGCCGTGGCGCCCCGCTTTGGCCTCCCGCCCTGACCCGTTTCTGGCCGGTGTCGGGGCTGAGGGCGGCTTAGCCGACGGTGCGCTCGGGGCGAAGGTTTTCTGCCCGCCGTAGTCGTGACTTAGGTGCCGAGGCGCGCGCGCATGGAAACCTTGGTGCCTTGGGCTGCCGCGGGTGTGGGAGAGTTGAAATTAAGTGCGAGGTGCCAGCACCTTCATCCCCCAGTGCAACCCGAGTAAAGGAGAAGGGAGCGTGGGCTGGAGGGGAGGAGGTGAATGATACCCAGAAACACACCACTGGGACCCTGCGCTCAGCCGGCAGGCCTCTGGAGGCAGGGGGCGTTTTGACTTATTTACGAATGCTTCATTAATTTTTCATTGATCTTTTCCATCTATTTTAAAAAGGATCTCCAGCTACGCCCTTTAAGATTGCAGTACTAGGTAATGAATATTCCATAACAGACTGAATACCTGCTATCCTAATAGAATATCAGCCAGGGACTATTGATCCATTACATTAGGCTAGGCATGCTCCTCAAGAACAAGTGTCTTTTAAATATAAGTTTTTTATTTATTTACTTTATTTTTAAACAATTTATTGAAATATATCATTCATACATGAACATACATAAACTGTAAGTGTTCAGTAAACATCATGAACTTACAAAACAAACATGCGTAACATCATACAGGCTCCCACATATCACCCCACCACAAACACTCTGCATTGTTGTGAAACATTTGTTAACAAATCATGAAAGAGAATTGTCAAAGTATTACTACTAGCTATAGTCCATCTCTTCCTCCCCTATACATTTTTTTTAAGGATTTATTTATTTACTTTTATCCATTTTTACACACTCCCCGGTTTTTGCTGTTTTGTGTCCATTCACTGGGCAATTCTCTGTGTCAGTTTCCCGCCCTCTCTTCTCATCCTTCTCCTCCTGTCTTCACTGCAGTTTGATCCTGGGAATCTCCAATGTGGGAGAGAGGTGTCTTATCGCCTGTGCCACCTTAGTTCCTGGTTTTTCGGTGTGTCTTGTCTTGGCTCTCCCTTGTGTCATTTTCCTGTTACGTTATCGTCTTGCTGTGTGGCTCTTGGGGCCTGGCGGCTCACCCGTGGATGGGGCCTGGTGGCCCATGCGCCTTCTACATTTTTCTATTTTTTATTTTTACTGGGAGGTCCTGGGGATCGAACTCAGGTCCCTCCATATGGGAGATGGATGCCCAACCACCCGAGCCACATCTGTCCCCCTTCTACATCTCTTAAGGTTGACCAAAGATACCCAAAGTTACAGTCTTTTCCCATACAGGATGGTCATGTAATAAATCAGGCTTAGTTTATCACCAGCATTCTAAAAACCAGACCTAGGGAGAAAAACTAGGTCTGGGAACACATGCATGGTTTCTAGTATAGCGAATGTTTATCCTACCCTGATTATCACAAAATCAGGACAGTGAGAATATTTGCATTAAATGTAAGGTTTTATTTTTAATAGTGGGATGATAAAAAGTGAAGTTATGATTAATTTAGTCAGGGAGCTTGGAACTGATTGTGTTTTATCATTAGTATTTTCTTCAGGATACACTTCCTAGAAATGGAGCGCATATGATCAGTGGACCTGTGGATGTAATATAAAGTGAAGCCAGTTCAAACTATATTGTAAATCCACCTTGCCCTCGTTTTGCACTAGTCCTGCCATTGATAAATGATGCAGTCATGGGCAAAATCGTTTAACCTTTCTGGGCCATGGTTTCCTTATTTGCAGAATGGGGAAGGGGGTTTTAGATGTCCCCAAAGCCCAGAGTGGTAGGGACTTTGCCTATTTGTTCAGTGCTATCCAACACTAAGCATGTGGTAGTCACGTGATAAATTTTTGTCACATGAAGTTCCTGCTATGATATGATAATGCGTAATTCGTGCATTTCCTTAATTTTCCAACATAATTACCTCTTTTCATAAAACTCTATACATTGGGTAGTGAATGTTGACATCATAGATTACAAGGAAGCTTTGTCTTTCTCACTGTGTGGTGAGACTAAAACAGTGCAGTATGTGGTTTAGTTATCCGAGAAGTCCATTTTTGAAAATAGTATTGTTATGAAGGAGATGCTTCACCTTGGGAAACTATGTAAGGCAGCATCCTTGACAAAGAGATGAAATCAACTGAGACTTGGAAGAAATTTTTGAAATAAATTGAGAGACTTATGGGACACTCTTAAACATTATATGTATTCACTGTGTTATCATTCTGTTTCTTTTGCCAGGCATTTGTCAGGTGCTCACTTTGCTGAAAGTTTAGCAAACTCCATTGAC
Organism: Tolypeutes matacus; assembly: GCA_026826555.1. Classification (NCBI taxonomy): domain Eukaryota; kingdom Metazoa; phylum Chordata; class Mammalia; order Cingulata; family Chlamyphoridae; genus Tolypeutes; species Tolypeutes matacus. The sequence continues at coordinate 2,301,596 of JAKSZT010053816.1, forward strand.
TTCTACCTATCCTATGCAGATAGCTGTCATGTTTCATTTACAAGTAGACTCCACATACATAGAAGGCTCTGCTTGCAGTCTTTTTTCTTGAACACTGTTTAAGCTATCATTACTTTTCTCCTATTTTTTCCTTAGGTTTCATTGAGTGAAGTGCTAATATTACATTTTTAAAAATGTTTTATTATGGAAAAATTTAAATGTGTAAAAAAGTAAACTAGTGTAATGAATCAAGAGGAACCTGTCCTCTAGCTTCAAGTCAGTCCCTGGCCAATCTTGTTTGATCTTTTCCTCCGTCCACTTTTCATCCTACATTATTTTGTAGCAAAGCCAAGGCATCACTTCATCCATAAATATTTAAGAATTCATGTTAATTATTGTTGCTGTTTCCTAATTATCTTTTAGCTGGCCCGTAGGCTTATATTAATATTATTTTTTTCTCAGTGGCAGACTTTTTTCAGCCTCAACTTTCAGATTCATTTTTTTGTCAGATCTGGCTTCTTGGGGGTGTGTATATGTATTACTCACTTACCATGTTCCTTTTTTCATTTTTTCTTTCAGCTGCTTTTTTTGCTTACCTGCTTACTGTTGCAACTACACTTTTGCTGCTAGGACCCTGTATTACCCCATGGAAAGAAGCCTGAGCCTAAATTCCCTGAGGATATTCTGATTGGCTCAGAAATCACAAAACTTTGGTGATGTCTTGATAAAGTAGAATCAACTTTAGGGGCCCATAAGGGGGAAATGTAAGGTAAGGCAGGAGAGGAAATAGTAAAATATGAAATCGAAGTTGTCAGAGGTGGTTGTGAGCTTTGGGCCCTGGAACATGTGGAAACTAATTAGTGTTTCTGGTTAGGCATAGAGGCTGTAAATGGAGGGAATGATTGATTTTATGGTACCAATTAAAAACTTAACTCAGAGTAATTATGAGAAAAGTTCAATTGGTGTTTTTCTAAGATGATAAAAGTAAAAATAATCAGTAACAGGATGTACAAAGACAAGATTATTTTGGGAATTCACACTTAGGGAATTTGGATCATTATTCATTGAGCTTGAGATAACTTCAGATAATTTGGATCTGAACTAGTTGGTCCTCCTTTTCCATTCCCTGTTCAAGTCAGTAGTCTCACCATCCACCCAGTTGCTTAAGCCAGAAGCCTGGGCATCATCTTGAGTCCTTCTTCCCCTCACCGCCCCCCCCCAACCAGTCATTTAACAAGTTCTATTGATTCTACCTTCTAAATAATGACTCTTAAGATTTTCTCTTTCTTTTTCTCTGTGAGCATGGAGTAGGTAGTCTCGTCTTTAGGCTTGCTATGATGAGTTGAGTTTATCATATTCTTCAGTTGATAACTACGTGTGTGTGTATATATATATATAGTCAAGTTATGTATGATTATATCTATATATATCTATATCTATATCTATATAGATATATGTATCCTTATAGTCTCATTACCCACTCCCATTCCCCTTTCCCCCAGAGGCAGCCATTCTTGTGTTTGATTTTTATCCAACACTAATCTGATCATGATATGCAGTTCTTAAAATGGGGGGAACAAAGTTCCTCTATTGCCCTTAGTTTTTTTTTTTTTTTTTCCTTTTGCCCTTAGTTTGAAGTGTAAACTTAAATGACTTTCATAGTGTTTCGTGATCTGACTCTTGTTTACTTCTTCAACCTTAATCTTTTACCATTCCTTTACCTTGCATTCTGTGCTCTAGTCATAATGAACTTTTTTCAGTTCCCTAAACACACCAAGTTTTCTCTTATCTCTGGGCTCGCAGCTCTTTCTTCTGCCTGAAACCCTCATTTTGGCACCCCCACCCCCAACCAAACATACCAAAACCCAACCCTGGCCTGCTCCACTTTGAGGGATTAGACATTACTTCTTCTAGGAACCCTTCATGAACCTTGCCTTGTCTGGAATGATTCACGTGCTTCTGTTACAATTCAGCAGAGTGCTTCTGTAATAGATAGCACTTTAACACTGTGTCATAGTTGTCTACTTGTTTTTCTGGGTCTCCTTTAGGTAGACCATGTAAGGGCAGGGACAAAGTATGCCTGACTGATTGTATCTTGAGGTTTAGCACAGGGATATGCCTACAGTAGAAGTTCAGTAAATGAAGTCACCTGATCCAGATGCCCCAAAGAGAGCAAAGGTGAAAAGGTGCACACTTCTCAGTCATGCAGCCCACCTACACAGTACTTTGTGTCTCAGCACATTGCAGAATGGGTTGGTTACATTTCTTTTTCTGTTGATTCTGAAGTGATACCTCAGTACTGCTTTTCATTCTCTTTATAGATGATTCACTAATTAGTGTACAGGGAGAAACACTGAAATTGTAACGAACATGAATCTAGGTATAGCCATACAAGAAACTTAATTATAAAAAAGGTAAAAATATATAAATTAAGGAATTGATACTTCTTTTTATAAAGGGAAAACTTCATTTATAAAACTAAATTACTTCTCCATAAAATATTTGTGTAGCTAATATATGATTCTGAGATAGTTGTAGAGTTTGTTTCTGGAGGGTACAAATGACATTTTATTTTATTTTAAAATTACTTTTTGTCTCATAAGTAATATGCATTCAATGAAGAAAACCTGAAAAAAAAAAAAAAAGAAAAGTTAAAAGGCAATAAAAACACCAAGACATTCATGACCTGCAGATAATTTACTGTTAAGATTTTGGTGGATTTCTTTTTTGCCTTTTACTTATGTATGCTCTTGTCCACTTTAGTGCATGCACATGCATACACAAACATGCTTGACTATCCTTGATATATCAGCTGGTATCCTGATTGTTTTTTCACTTACTCTTAAATTGAATATCTTTAAAATTTCTTGAAATATCTTTTAAAAAATAATAGTTGCAATGTACTGTATTTAACTTATTCAGTAGTTCTATTATTATTGTATCTCTAGATATCTAGTAATTTTTTTCTATTGTAAGTAAAGCCATGATCAATATATTTTAGAGTAGTGGTTAAGAGAAAGATGATTGATTCATTAGATTCCAACTCTTTCATTGCTAAGTTTCAGAGCTTTGTTATGCAGGTAAGTTATTTAGCCTTTTTATACCTCAGTTAGAACAAGGACAATAATAGTACCTACCTTTTAGTGTTTTTATGAAATACTAAAGGTGTATGATACACTTTCCACAGGGCCTGGCATGTAATATGGTTGTTTGATCACAATGGAATTAAATTAGAAATCAATAATAGAAAACTATCTGGAAAATTCCCAAATATTTGGACAGTGAATAACACACTTCTAAATAACCCATGGGTTAAAGAAGATCAAAAGGGAGTGTGAAAATATTTTGAACAGAATGAAAATGAAAACACTACATATCAGATTTTGTGGGATGCAGTCTAAGGCAAGACTTAGAGAAAAATTTATAGCACTAAACATCTCTATTAGAAAAGAAAAAGAATCTCAAATCAGTGGTCTCAGCTTCTAGTTTAAAAAACTAGAGAAAGGAGAGCAAATGAAACCTAAAGTAAGCGAAAGGAAGGAGATGATAAAGATCAGAGTGGAAATCAATGAAATAGAAATTTAAAAAGTAGAGAAAATCAATGAAACAAAAATCTGGTTCTTTGAGGAGATCAATTTACCAGTGTCTGTAAGGTGAGAGGTAACATCACAGTAGATTCTACTGATGTTAAAAAAAGATAAGGGGGGGGTCGGATGTGGCTCAACTGGTTGGGCGTCCGTCTCCCATATGGAGTGGACTCGGGTTCGATCCCTGGGACCTCCCGGTAATAAAAAAAAAAAAAGATAAGGGAATATTATGAACAACTTCAAACCAAGTACATTTGATGACTTTGAATAGACAAATTCCTTCAGAGATACAAATTACCAAAACTCCTTCAAGAATAAATAGATAACTGAATAGCTTTATATCTATTAAAGATGAACCCCCCCCAACACTCTAGGCCCAGCTGTGAGCATTTATTAGAAAATCCTATAGAATCTACAGAAAAGTTAATAGAACAAGTAACTGCGTTTAGCAAGGTTGCAGGGTATCAGATGAACATACAAAAAATACATTTCTCTTGCTTGTAACACAATCAGAAATTGAAGTGAAAAGATTGATAGCATCACGCCAACCTTTCGGACTGCGGAAGCACAGAGGCAGCAGCGTGAGGAAACACTTCCTCTCACCATGACCCTCGATATCTGGTGTGAGCAGCTTAGCGAATCCTAGTGGGCTGAGCTCCTTCCTCTGATTGGGTGGTAGGTGGGCCTCAGGCTGGACGACTGCCCCTGTGGGCTGGCCCTTCCCTGAGGGCGCAGAGCCTCCGTACCAGCCCGTTGACGTGCCTCCTGTGTTGCAGGGCCAGCAGAGTCTCACCTGCAAGATCCAGAAACCGTGTCTGCGGAACTGCAGCCTGGAGACTGGCTGTGGGGCCCTGTCCAATGTGCTGCGCTCCTTGCCCACCCTGCTCGAGCTGCACCTCAACGACAACTCCCTGGGGGTCGCGGGGTTGGGGCTGCTGTGCAAGGGCCTCCCGGATCCCAAGTGCAGCCTTGTGAAGCTTTGGTTGGAGTACTGCACCCTGACGGCCACTTGCTGTGAGCCCATTGTCAAGGCGCTCATGGTGAGCATCAGTTCTGGGGAGGCTAGCTTCCAGGAGCTGTGCTGGGGCCTGATGGAGTCCGCCTGCCAGCTGGATACGTTCAAGCTAGAGAGCTGTGAAAAGACAAGACTGGGAGAAATATTTGCAAATCACATATCTGATAAAAGACTTGCGGCCAGAATGTATAAAGGAAGTCTTTGAGAAAGAATAATAAGAAACGAACCCAATTACGAAATGGGTAAATGAGTTGAACAGCCGTTTCACAAAAGTAGGCGTGTGGAGGGAAATAAGCACATGAAAAGATGCTTAACATCATTAGTTGGTAGAGAAATGCAAATTAAAACCACAGTTATACCACCATACCTGTTAGGATGTTTAAAATTAAAATGACTGACCATACCACATGTTGGTGAAGATGTGAGGCCGCTGGCACTCTCACATACGGCTGATGGGAATATAAAATAGTACAACCTTTTTGGAAAACATTTAAGCAATTTTGTAGAAAGTTAAACATATACTTACTATATGACCCAGCCATTCCTCTCCTAGGTATTTACCCAAGAGAAATGAAAGCATATGTCCATACAAAGATTTGCACATGGATGTCCATAGCAGCTTTTTTGTGATAGCCCAAAACTGTAAACAGGTGACTAGATAAACCCATTGTGGTATATCCATGCTGGGAATGATATACACAACAACATGGGTGGATCTACAGATAATTATGCTGAAAAAAGATAAAATGGAATATATACTATATGATTTCATTAGAAAATGCAAACTAATCTATAATGATAGACAGTAGCTCAGTGGTTGCCTGGGGATGGGGTGTGTTGAATAAGGTGGAGGAGATTTTACAAAGAGGCATGCAGAAACCTTTGGTGGTGGTGATATGTTCATTATTTTAATTGTGGTGATGGTTTCCCAGGTGTATACATATGTCAAAATTTATCAGACATTACACTTTATATATGTGCAGTTTATTATGTGTGAATTGTACTTCAGTAAAGCAGTAAAAAAAAAAAAAAAAAAAAAGTCTACCAGAGTCAGGTGATTGAATTTTCTGTTGAACTTTATTAGATGAAGTAACTGTCTTGCACTTAGTGGCTGTGTTGTAAGAAAAAGATAAACAAAACCCCAAAATACCCTCTCCTCGTGCATTTAATTGGTTTTGAGTAAGTTAAATATGTGTAGATAGTCTCGATCTAATACATTGGAGGCAGGATAGAGAAGTATTTAATGTATGGACTCTAATTAGATAGCCTGGGTCTAATGCTGTGTGAAGTTGAAAAAGCTACTAAACCTCTCTGTGCCTCAATTTCCTCATCTGCAAAGTAGAGATAAATAATTATACTGACTCTATGAATATACTTATCCTAATTATTTCATATCAGTGAGATCATACAGTATTTATCCTTTTGTATCTGGTTTATTTCACTCAACATGATATCTTCAAGGTTTATCCATATATAGTGATATGTACCAGAACTTCATTCCTTTTTATGGCTGAATAATATTCCACTGTATGTATATACCACATTTTGTCTATCCATTCATTGGTTGATAAGAATGATCTGAGTGCACTAAGAAAGAATGTGTATTCTCTTATTGGGCAAAGTGTTCTATATTTGTCTGTTAGGTCTAGTTGGTTTAGAGTATCAGTCAAGTCTTCTATTTCCCTGTTGATCTTCTGTCTAGATCAGGGGTTCTTAACCTTTTTTGTCCCATGGATCCCTTTGCCAGTCAGGTGAAAACCATGGAGCCCTTTTCGGAATGTAGGGGCAGATAGTTTTATGACACTCAACGTTGGAGGTCAGAGAAAATAAAATCAGTTGATTTTTTTCAGTTCAAGTTCACGGACCCCCTGAAATCTGGGTCCACGGACCTCTGGTTAAGAACCCCTGGTCTAAATATTCTATCCGTTATTGAAATTTGGTATATTAAAGTTTTCTACTATTAATGTAAAACTGTCTATTTCTCCCTTCAAATCTGTTAATATTTGCTTCATAGTTTTGGGGCTCTGCTATTAGGTTCTTATATATTTATAATTGTTATGTCTTCTTATTGAATTGATCCCTTTATCAGTATATAATGACCTTCTTTGTCCCTTGTAACTCTTCCATTTTATCTGTTATTAATATAGCCACCCCACCTCTCTTTTAGTTACCTCTTACATGGTATATGTTTTTCCATACTTTCAACCTGCTTGTGTCTTTGAATTTAATGTGAGTCTTTTATATATACCATATAGTTGGATCATGCTTTTTTATAATCCATTCTGCCAGTCTCTGCCTTTTGACTGGACAGTTTAATCCATTTACTTTTAAGATAACTACTGATAATGCACAACTTTCTTTTGCCATTTGCTATTTGGTCTTTTAAAGTCTTTTACCTTTTTTGTCCCCAAATTCTTTCACTAATGCCTACTTTCATATTCTTTTTTTTTTTTTTTTTGTATTGTACCATTTTTAGTCCCTTCTCATTTCTTTATATGTTTTCCATATATTTTCTTTGTGGTTACCAATGGGGCTTAAATTTAACTTTCTAAATCTGTAACAGTCACGTTTGATTTGATACCAAGTTAACTTCAATAGCATGCACATATGTTGTTTGTGTGCCCCCACCTTTTTTGTTGTACTTGTTACAAATTTCATCTTTATGCATTGTATGTCCTCAACCATAGATTTATTACTACTTTTTATGCATTTGCATTTTAGAACCTGTAAGAGGTAAATGTGGTATTACATACCAAAAAAAACAATACAGCAGTAGTGGGATTTATATTACCAACACGGTATCTTTACTTAAAGTCTTTATTTCTTTTTGCTGCTTTGATCCACTGTCTAGTGTCCTTTTCTTTCAGTTTGAAGAATTCCCTTTAGCACTGCTTATAGGGCAGGTATAATGGTGACGAACTCTCTCACCTTTTCTTTATCTTGGAATGTCTTAATCTCTCCCTCACCTTTGAAAACATTTTTTGTAAGATATAAAATCCCCCTGGCTCCACACTACACTGTGGAAGGATGGTAGAGGGACCAGCAAGGGTGCCATGATCATCTCCTGTCATTTTTAAAGCTGCATTTTCTTGATTTGGTATTTGCCCAGTTACTGCAACCCTTTAGCTGTTTCCTGGAGTTTTGAGGAAGACTACTGCCAGTTTTTGCAAATTGCTCAAAGAGTCTGTGGGGGAACAGAACCCTGGAGCATCTTACACTGCCATCTTGATTGACCAGAACTGCTCCAAAAATTTCTCTCTCTCTCTCTCTATTTATTTATTTTTAAAAGATTTATTTTATTTATTTCTCTCCACCCCCTCATTGTTTGCACTTGCTGTGTCTGTTCATTGTGTGCTCATGTTCTTTTTTTTCCAGGAGGCACTGGAAACTGAATGCGGGACCTCCCGTGTGGTAGGCGGGAGCTCAGTCCCTTGAGCCACATCCGCTTCCCTCAATATATGTGTGTGTGTGTGTATATATATATATATATTTTTTAAGGGTTAATTAATTTATTTATTTACTTTTATCCATTTTTACTCCCCCCCCCCATTTTTGCTGTTTCTGTGTCCATTCACTGGGCAACTCTCTGTGTCCATTTCCTGCCCTCTCTTCTCATCCTTCGCCTCCTCTCTTCACTGCGGTTTGATCCTCGGAATCTCCGATGTGGGAGAGAGACGTCCTACTGCCTGCACCACCTTAGTTCCTGGTTTTTTGGTGCGTCTCGTCTTGGCTCTCCCTTGTGTCACTCTCCTGTTATGTCATCATCTTGCTGCGTGGCTCATGGGGCCTGGTGGCTCACCTGCGCACAGGGCCTGGTGGCCCATGCGCCTTCTATTTTTTTCTTTATTTATTATATGACCATACAGGATGGTCATATAATAAATCAGGCTTAGTTTATCACCAGCATTCTAAAAACCAGACCTAGGGAGAAAATCTAGGTCTGGGGACACATGCATGGTTTCTGATATAGTGAATGTTTAGCCTACCCTGATTATCACAAAATCAGGACAGCAAGAATATTTGCATCCTCAGTATATTTTTATTAGATGAACTCTCTTTTAGGTTGACTTTATTGCTGCAGAGGTTTAACATTTAATATATTTATTGGCCAGTTGGTTTCTTTTTTTTCACTGTCAGTTTGTAACCATTGTCCATTTTTCTATTGTTTGTCTTTTTCTTATTAAAATATCCAAGTTTAAAAGAAGCTATAGTCTGAATATTAACTCTTAAGGTTTGTGAATTGCAAAGTTTTCCTAATCTGGGGCTTTTATTTTCCCTTTGTGTATTGTTTTTTTTTTTTTTTAGTCATAAAGGCATTTAAAATTTTACTGTAATCAAATCTATCAAATATTTTCCATATGGTATGTGCCTTTTTCATCTAGCTTAAGAAGTCCTCTCTTTCTATAGTCTTAAAGATTTAAAATATATATTTTCTTTTAAAAGTAAGGTTTTGTGTTTTTTATTTAGGGCAGCCTCCAGTTTGTGTGTGTGTGTATGGTAAGAGCTAATTTAATTTTTTTCTCAAATAGATAGCTAGTGGTCCTGGAACAATTTATTGAGCAATTCTTTTGCACTGATTTGTAACCTCACCCCTGCCATATATCTGTTATATACCTAGCTCCCACATTTATGTTAGTTTATTATTAGGTTCTCTATTCTGATGAAGTAGTTTATTATGGTCTTTCATTATTGTATATTAATGTGTAGAGGAGGACAGATAACTTTTCTCTGTAGTTCGCAGGTCTTCAGATCCAGAGGATTGTATTCAAGGTACTGTACCAGAGGAGACTTATCTTTATCTGGACCAGATTTAGATAATGAGATATTGGACTTTGAGTTTATGTCATAATAGAATGTGACTTTGAGGGTTTTGGGGGAGGGGATGATGTAGTTTGTACTTGGGAAACACGAACCATTGCGGTCCTAAAGTAGACTGTGGAAGTTGTAGTTTCCAAAGACACTATCTTTCATCCCATATGCTTTTCTGCAAGGGGACAATGACAGTTTTCATGAAGATGTAGAGTTTAATTATCCTCCCCATGAATCTAGGCATGCTTATGACTGCTTCAACTAATAGAGACTGGTAGAAGTGACTTCTAAGTTACTATGATACCAGGAAATGCAGCTTCCATCTAATTTGCTGGAACACTCATGCTTGGAGCCCTGGGTCATCAAGTAAGAAGTCCAAATACTTGAGGACACATTGCCGTGAGAAAGTCAGGCCATGTGGAGAGACCATGCATAGCTGCTCTGGTCAGTAGGTGTAAACTTTGAATTATCCTTTTCTAAGTGCCAGACATGTGAGTGAGTGGAAGCCTGCAGACAATTTCAGACCCCAGTCATTGAATTTTCCCCAGCCTTTAAATTTTCTCAGTTAAAGTTGCAGACATCCTGGAGCACAGACCAGTTAGCCCAGCTGAGCCCTGTCCAAATTGCTGACCCACATAATCTGTGAGCTTAATAAAGTGGTGGTTGTTTTTGGCCACTAAATTTTGGCCTAGTTCATTGTGTAATAATAATAATGGGAACATATTCTAGGCTCATCTTATACATTTTCTGTCCCAGATCTTTAATCAGCCTTTGGTTCTTTTTGTTGGGAAATGATAAGATCACAATCTGGGCACTAATGGTGCTCATTACTACTTGGCTGTCATTTCTTTTGAGCTTTTTCAGTCAGTAGAAGTTAGAGTTAGAAGGACTCTAATGTAAATTTCCATTATAGGGTTTTTACTTTAATTTTAAACTTGTAATACTTTGCTCATATACTGAAAATCTTGGTTCTTAACAGTAATGTATGTTGTGTAAATATACAATATGTGAATAATATATTAAAGATGTACTGTCAAAATACTCTTCTCTAAAGTCACTTGAAGTAATTTATTTTCATAATTATATCACCAATTTGATATACAGTTAGGTTCATTTATTTCCATTTGCTTTTTTTTTTTTTTTTTTTTTTTTTTTTG